>BQNB010090794.1:0-27052 GCA_026074375.1 Tanacetum coccineum | reverse complement strand
TGTAATTCAACATTATCGCATTGAGCTCATGACATCGAAGCGCTAACCCAACATATAAATATATGTTCACAATTTGCCCTCAACACTAAGTATTATTGCCTTATACCTACAGACTAGGGGTGAGCATACGGGACCGGAGATCGGACCGGACCGGAAAACCAGACCGGACCGAACGTATTTCGGTCCGGTCCTCGGTCCGGGGTTTTCGTTACTTTAGGTCTCGGTCCGGTCCGGTCCGACCAAAAACCCGACGATTATGTCGTGTAGGACCGGACCGGACCGATCCGGACCGGATCGTACCATTTCGGTCCGGTCCTCGGTCCGGCATTATGGACCAACTCGGTCCTCGGTCCGGTCCGATCGTGGCCGGTCCGGTCCGGTCCTTAGACCGTGCTCACCCCTACTACAGACTCTCAATACAAAACGTTCGTTTGACAGGGTGTTCTCGCAATGGATCCATACCCCGGATGGGGTTGTCAAGCCCAATAGATCTATTTAATGTACTAGCGCTTACCCCTACAAGGTAATTAACAGTTCATGATATTAGGGACTTTGGCAATAGCGACTCATGCAGATAATTTCATAATCGGGTCAGGCATACCTGATAAGTGTAAAATACACATATCCATTTATGCTTAAAATATCCCAATTAAACCCAAAACAGACTAAAAAATGGCAACAATATGCTTGTATTTGTGTTTTGTGTGTGCAGGTACGGATATATCAAAAATCACAAGAAAACCGTCAAAAATAGGCAAGCACGGACACGAGAACGGAAGAGTGTACAAAAGCCGAAAGCAAAGCCATGAAAAAGTCAACCCTCAGTCAAACAGTCAAAGGAAAGTCAAACCATGGTCAACAGAAGTCAACCATAAAAAGACAAAATCCCTAAATTGCCATTTCAGTCCCTCAACTTTCAGAAAAGTCCAAAAATAGTCCCTAAACCCTTATTGGGCCTCAAAACCCTAAATAACCCTACCCGGATACCAAATACAATTCAAAAGCCCAAAAGCCCAAATCATAAGCCCAAAACCCTAGCCCAATCTCTTTTACTAAACCACAGGGACTAATATTGCAATTTCTCAAAATCATTTTATACTATACCTTGAGACAACAAAAGAGAGGGACTGAATTTGTCAAGTGGCCAAAGTTTAAAAATAAGTTACCCGTTTTCAGTTGTAAAAAGGCGCGAAGACCTTTTTACTGTTCATCGTCATCTACAATTCACCACTCAGTTAATATCAAGGGGCAAATGGAAATTGAGGGCTCTATTGGTCAATTCAAGAGCTCATTAACAAGATGCCAGGGACAAATTAGTCTAATCAAATGGTTTTAGTAACTCACTCTCATGATCAAGCCACGTCAGTAATGGAGAAAGCACAAGTTAGGTGGGTTTTTATACTAAAACACTATCAAAAGAAGCACAATTAAGTCTCAAACAGATTGCCACGCTGGCAATCCGTGTGAGCTCAAATGTGATCCAACGGCTCTAAATCAAGCTCTAATGATTGGATGGAATGAAGAGTCAGGATTGGCAGGAGCGTGTAATGCAAGCAATGACCTAGAACTTTCTCTCAGCACTTATAAAAAGGCTCTCACCTCACGCACACACATATCTTCTTTTTCTAGTTTTTTTTACTTAGTGTAATTTTTCTTATTGTAATTTTCTTTTATTTTCTTTTAATCAGTTGTAATTGTCTTCTATAATGTAATCAGAGTTTTTAGTTAATCAAAATTAGTGTTTGCTTTTAATCTTCTTAGTCTCTCTTTATTCAAAAGCTCTCTAAAATAACCAAAGTGTCTCAATAAGCTAATAAGCTCAAAATAAGCTCTTTCAGTCTATAAGCTGAAATAGAGCTCAACTTAGTTTAATCTTACCTAAACTCTTAAAAACAGCTTTAAAATACCTATTTACTCTAAACTTAATGGATTGTGAGCTTATGGAAGGGGGGTCTAAAAGGGAAGGATCCCCATGGACTTATACCCTAGCTTATTAATAAGCTAGGGAGCTTGAAGCTGCCTTGATTGGTTCCTCTTGTTTAGCTAGAGGTGACTTGTAAGTTTCTCTTTTAATTCCTTTAATTCTAGTACTTTAAATTTGCTTAATATAAAGAGAAACTGCTTTATTTGCCTATTTTAACTGCCCTTAATTTAATGCTTTTTGCTTCTCACTTTATTGCTTAATAGATATAAGTTTACATCTGTTTCAGAAATATAGTCATTAATTTTAGATTTATCATTTCTGTCTAAAAATCCTTAAAAAACTTAAAAAATATAGTAGTATAGTATATATCTTATAATTTAGCTTAGTTAATTGTTGAAATATGTTTGTTAAGCCTGTTTTAAGCTATATAGTATCTGGTATTAAGGTTTTGCTAATTAGATCTTATTTAACAGCATTAATCAAACTGTCATGAACCTTTAAGGGTGTTTGTTATAGCTAGTTTGACCATCAAAGTCAAACTATTGTGGCAAATTTCTTTTGACAGCTGAGTTTTCATAAGATAAAAATTTTAAAAAGATTTTAAATGATTAGTTTTGAAAGTAAAAACGATTTTGTGCTTATTTTCCCTACATCTAGCACCAGGGCACTTTTAGCTTAAATTAGGATTGCTTATAGTTTTTCTAGGATCTCTAGGCTTTGTTAGTGCTTATTTTATGTTCTTACACACTTGATAGAGTGTGTCTAGTGCAGCTTTAGATCTTAGAATTTCTTGCATTTTGGTCCTTGTGGCATTAGCAAGTGCATCAGTAGGAAACCTTAGTGTTCCTGGGCTGTCACTTTTGTGATTCTTAAGCAGGATAACCTTAGGTCTTAGCTTTTCAAATTAAAGTAGGATATAGTTTAGATGTAGCTTAATATAGATTAGGAATTATCTTTAGATTTATTGCTTAATTTTGCTGTAAAAAGTCACTCAAAAAAAAACTAAAAAGCCAAAAACATAGGTTAGAACATTAGTTTCTTAAAATTTGAATCCTAGCTTAAGGTAGTTGATTTTATTGCTTAAATAGATAGTTAATAAGTTGATTTTTAAGTTTTCAGAACTTATCTCTAGTTTAGCTATTATGAGCTATTTTTAGCTTAATTTGATTTTGTGATTAGCTGTAAATCCTTTGAGTTACCATTTTCATAACATTTTCAATAGCTTAAAAGAGTTTCACTTTTGTTTCTTATCTCCAAATTAGTTTAAGAGCACATCTAAGGGAGTTTAGAACAACTTTTAGGTATTACTTTAAGCTATTTTGGAGCTTTTTGCAGCTTATTGCACAAACCAAGAAAGCCCTTGTTTCTTCTGTAAACAACATATAAAATAAGCTGTTTAAGAGCTTATTAGTCGGGTTTCAGACCATAGTGGCTTTGTTAAAGTTGTTCTCATTCAGCTTTTTGTCTTCAACATTTGCTTCTTTAAGTGTTTCATTTTAAGCTATATAAAATTCAGAATGCTTAATGACAGGGTGTAATCGGGGGTATGGCTCTCAGAGGAGAGTTTTTGTACTTGATATTTTCTTGTTTAACTTAGTTAGATTCCCCGTTTGACTCTTTGTTTTTCACTATTAGTCCTTAAGGGTTTTAATCATAGTTAGTCCTCAGTTAGTTATAAGTTAGTTAGTTTTTAAATTTTTAATTAATAATTAAAGGATAAATTATTAATTAGTTTAATTAAAGTTTATTAAAAAGATAAAAATTAGGTCTTTTATTTTTATAAAATTTCCTGTAACATTTCTTTATTTAGGTAATTTTTAATATAAAATATTTTAGGATTTTATTTTTAATAGTTTATTATTTTATATAGTTTTTAGTTAGTTTAAATTTTAGAAAAATTCTATCCTTTAATCTAAAAAGCAAAATAGTGATCCTTTTTCTAAAATTTCTTTTTACTTATATTACTTAGGAAAAACTAAAATTTTAAATTATTTTCTATTTTTTTATTTTTAGGATTTAATTAGAATTAAATAGTTTTTAATTGATAAAAAATTCAAAAATAATATAAAAAATATTTTTATTTTTCTTAAAATTTTCTTTTATCCTAATTTAGGTGTAGAAAATTAGTTTGCAATCTTAGGGTTTAATTTTACTCTATTTGCTTAATCGTCGTGTTTTATTTGTTTCCCGTATTTGTTTAATTGTTTAAATGCCTTTAATTGTTCAATTTTAATTGTTACTTTTTTATTTAGTAGATATAGATTATCATATATAAAAATATATTTGCTTCATTCAAATCAGAATCTAAGCTTAAACGAGGTTTTAATTTTACTAGTCATTGGGGAAACGACCCGGGTGATCATATTTACCCGGTTAAATATACGTATTATATATAAATTAATATATATTTATGAGAGTGAATTTTGCTGTAAGGAATTTTCCATTATTGCTCTTAAGGTATAATGTCATAAATATATTTTGGGTATATAAACTGCTATCAGTTTTTTGGCTCCGCAGTCGGGGAACTAGTGTTTAAGATTCCTTCGATATAGTTTATTTGGTTTGAAGATCCTTTCGACCCTCGAAAGTTTCATTCTTGTTTTATAATTCACAAAATCCAAAAAACATAAAATACAAAAAAAGTAAAAAATATTTTCCTTTTCTTTTTAGTATAAGTAAAAGATAAAAAAAAATATAGAAAAATCAAAATATAAAAAAATCTTCCATTTTTAATTAAGAGATAAAAAGTTACCAATTGGTAAAAAAAACCAAATCTAATACTCTCAAATCAACGATGTATTATCATAACAATTCCGGTGAACATGTTGGGTTTCCCAAATCGAACTAAAGTGATATAACACTTGCCATTTGTGTTCTAACGAAAGAGCGGCTCACCTTGAAAAGCAAATATTTGAGAGCTACCGTGAAGTAGTTGATTATTTTGGTTTAAGTCCTCTTCCCGTGTAAATCGTTAAAATTACAGTGTTAAAAAAAAATTAGTGTAAATTTTTGCTTTTTGATTTTTTTTAGTTATTCTTTTATGCGCACGTCTTCGCATCTCGAAGACGTAACAACAACAAACTCCTCCGGTTGTTATAGAAAATTTTGATTAGAATAACCAATCTTCCGGTTGAACCAATTGTTGAACAAAACGTTGTTCCAATGGCCGACAATCGAACGATGGCCCAAATGTTACAAGCACCCATCGAGGGGTATGAAGATGCTATAGTTGTTCCACCGATCAATGCTAACAATTTCGAGCTTAAGCAACCTTTAATCAATCTTGTGCAAAGTAATAAGTTTACGGGTAGACAAGACCCTCACAATCACCTTCGATTTTTTAACAAGGTCACTTCAACGTTTAGACATCCCGAAGTTCCGAACACTTCGATAAAGCTTTTGCTTTTTCCTTTTTCTCTAGACGGTGAAGCCCGAGATTGGTTAGACAAGGAACCTCCTAGATCAATTCTCACATGGGACGACCTTGTTTCAAAATTCATAAACCAATTCTTCCCACCATAAAAAACAACTTATCTTCGAAACAAAATCACCAATTTTTTCCAAGAACCCAACGAAACCTTTAACGAAGCATGGGAACGTTTTAAAGGACTCATTCGTCAATGTCCTCACCATGGCTTTTCGGAACTACACCAACTCGATACTTTTTACAATTCTTTGAATTCAAACGATCAAGATGCCTTAGATTCCGCCGCGGGTGGCAATTTCTTAGACAAGATGCCTCAAGAAGGTTTAGCAATTATTGAAAGCAAGTCAAAAGTTCGTTACTCAAGAAGTCGTGCTAGTGATTCAAGAGTGAGTACGGATGCTCCTCTTTCTACTTCTTCACCTTCTAATAATTCTTTCGATATGCAACAAATAGCCGCTTCTCTTGAGGATAAGATGACTATCAAGATGAAACAAATGATGAATGAAATGAAAGCTTTAGTTGTTACTACTCCCGCACCCGTCAAAGCGGTTATGGAAGTATGTGTCACGTGTGGATCGAATCACAATTTTAACCATTGTCCGTTAACCCGAGGTGGAAATGATTTCCCCGTTTTTCATGACAACATCCAACAATTTCAACAAACCGCAGCCGTTGGTAATTTTCTCCAAAGAAACCAACCTGATTTTCAAAAGTTTATAATGATTCTCAAAAAGACAGCAGATGATTTTCAAAAAATGTATGCTCAGTTTCATGCCAAGCTATCACACCAACCAAACCTTCAAGTTCAAGTTCTTTACCAAGCAATACCTTTCAAAATCCTAGAATGAAGCAAGGCAATATACAACTCGGGTAGTGGTGTTTCTACGATGGACCTTCTTGATTGTCCACCGTCGGCTTGGTGGAAAAGGAGAGTGAGGTGACAAAGGATACGGAGCAACCAAGCGCAACCCGAGAAGACATCCACCTCCTCCATTCGTCCAAGAGAACAAACAAAGTGACAATGAACCAATCGAAGAACCTTCTTTCATTGCCTAACAAGGCCAAACCTAATTTGCCTTTACCGTCGAGGACTCAACAACAAGATTCGTGAAAAAGATGAACATTTTTCTTTAAAGTTTATGGAAAATCTTTCGAACCTCATTTTGACTTAGTTTTGAGGTTGCTTTCATTCATATGCCAAAGGTTTGTGTCGATGTTTAAAAGGATGTAAATAACAAAGAAGTTGATCGAATTGACCAAATGCCGGTTGAATGAAAAATGTAGTGCGGTTTGTCCTAAAAACGCTTCCAGAAAAGCTAGGTGACCCTGGGTTCGATTTTCTTCCATGTGATTTTTTGGGAGTTTTGTTAGAGTTTGATAGTTACTTAGCCCTTTGCCGATTCAGCTGCTAGTATCATCTATGCCTTTATCCATTGGAAAAAGCTTTAACTCCCGAGGCCAATGAAACAAAAATGGTGTTAGATTAGCCGATTCGTACAATTTTCAACCAACGGTGTTGCGAAAATTGTTTTTGTCAAATTAGGGAAGTTTTACTTTCCGGCGGACTTCGTTGTGCTTGTTTTATAGCCGATCCTCAGAGTACGTTAATATCGGGTGACCCTTTCTCTAGACGGCTCATGCTTTAATCGTTGTTACGAATGGAGATATTACTCTTAGGAATGATGATCAATCGTTAACCCTTAAATGTGGTGATGCACCTTCCATTTCATACAACAATCTCGAATCATTGAAGAAAGTTAATCTAATCGATGCTTCTTGTGAAATTTATTCACAAGAAGTACTTGGATTTTCCTGATTCCATTGCTTACAACAATCCTTCTCCGTACTACGATCGATTGTCTTCCATCATCTCCAACACTACTCCTTTTGATGAAGTGATTTTCTACTCTTCGAGAAGCCGAGCTTTCATAGCGATCGATGACGAGCAAAATTTCAAAGGAAATTGATGATACGTACGATGATCCGAGGGTGACATTTCTTTTCTTGAGGGCACTCTCTCAACAAATGATCCATTACCTTCACCAAACCAAGGAGATTACTCACCCGGAATTCAAAAAGATCTTAAAGTTGTTGAACACATTAATGTTCACATGAAACCAAAAGTTGAATTCCTCAATTGTCGAAACTTAAAGAGTTACCTCGCATCTCGAGTATGAGTTTTTTTTTAGAGGAAAATAAAAACTTACAGTCATATTTTCAAAAGATTTGAGCCAAGATGAAAATGACCTCACTCATTAACGTTTGAAAAAACCGAAGAACAAGCAATTGACTGGAAAACTTTCTGAGATCGAGGCATAGATCAGAGTTTTGCTCTCACAAATCCTTTTAGAAGATGATCATGAACTACAGACCAACATCAAAGGAGGGTTAACCTAAAATCCACGACGTCATCAAGAAAGAAGTAGAAACTTCTTGACGCAGGATTGATTTATCGATCTCGGATAGTCCATGGTTAGTCGGTCCATGGTGTTCCTAAAAAGGGTAGTTATGACCGTTGTTAAGAACGAAGAAAATGAATTGGTGCCTACACAGATAGCCACGGGATGGAGAGTTGCATCGATTATAGAAAGTTAACGATGCAACTTCTAAAGACCATTTTCCGTTACCATCATGGATCAAATGTTAGAGCGATTAGCCGCAACGAAATTTTATTGGTTTCTTTAGTGGTTTTTCAGGGTATTTTAAATCCCATTTGATTAAAGATCAGACGAAAAACTCTTTTACGTGCCCATACGGAACTTTGCGTACGTCCGTCTGGTATGCCATTCGGTTTGTGCAATGCCCCGAAAACTTTTAAGTTGCATGATTGGCCATTTTTCCGACATGATAGAAAAAAACGATGGAGTTTTTTATGGTACGGATTTTAGTTTTCGGATGATTCTTTTTTCTCGTGCTTGCCAAATTTAGACAAATGCTCAACGGTCGTGGAAGACACCAAATTAGCACATAAATTGAGAAAAGAGCCACTTTATGGTTAAAGGAAGGCATTGTTTTAGAATAAGATCTCTAGAAAAGGAATTGAAGTCGATAGGCAAAGTTGGATGTAATTCTAAGGCTTCCTCACCCAACGACGTTAAAGGAATCAGAAGTTTTCTCGGGCATGCTGGATTCTATCGAAGATTTATCAAAGACTTTTCCAAAATCTCTCGACCCATGACCCATCTCTTAGAGAAGAACATGCCTTTCATTTTTTTGGAAGATTGCATTCTTGCCTTTCAAACATTGAAAAGGAAGTTAACCGAAGCTCATTCTCATTGCTCCGAATTGGATAACCTTTGAATTCATGTGCGATGCAAAAGTGGATTATGCAATAGGTACGGTTCTAGGACAAAGAATTGAGAATCATTTTCGACCAATTCATTATGCAAGTAAGACCATGACAGAAGCAGAATCAAACTACACAACAACGGAAAAAGAAATGCTTGCAGTTGTTTACGCGTTTGAGAAGTTTCGATCATTCTAATCTGAACAAGAGTGTTGTTTTAACCGACATTCCGCATTGAAATACCTTTTCAACAAGAAAGAAAGCCAAAGCACGATTGCTACGATGCTATTATTCTTTTAGGAATTTCAAGATTTCTAAGTTTATCGATACAAGGGAGCTGAAAACTATGCAGCCGATCCTCTCTCGTCTCTGAAAAACGTATATTATTTATGAGAAATGTTTTTGATTAAGGAGATTAATAAACTTTCCTCTTGAAACGTTGAATCGGTGTGACTTTCATGATGGACCTAATTATCCCGTGGTTTGCCGATATAGCAAATTATCACGCGGGGAATTTTCTAATCAAAGGAATGTCAACCCAACAAAAGAGGAAGTTTTTTAAGGATATAAAGCATTACTTTTGGGATGATCCTTTTCTTTTTCGAACATGTGCGGACCAAATCATCTGTAGATGTGTATTTGGCCAAGAAGCTCTTGAAATCCTCAAGGCTTGTCATGAAGGACCCACCGGGGGTGGGGCCATCTGTTAGTGTAAATCACAGCTCGAAAAGTATTTGATGCAGGTTTCTTTTGGCCTACGATTTATAAGGATGCTTACGAATTGATCAAATCTTGTGATGCATGTCAAAGGCAAGGCAAAATCTCTCAACGTGATGAGATGCCTTAAAATGCAATCCAAGTTTGTGAAATTTTCGATGTATGGGGTATCGATTTTATGAGACCTTTTCCATCGTCTAGAGGTAACAAATATATTCTAGTAGCCGTCAATTATCTTTCCAGATGGGTTAAAGCGAAAGCGCTCCCCACCAACGATGCTAGAGTAGTTGTTAAGTTCTTAAAATCCCTTTTCTCCCGATTCGGTGCTCATAGAGCAATCATAAGCGATCGTGGGACCCATTTTTATAATGATAAGTTTGCAAGAGTCATGTCAAAATATGGTGTCACCCATCATCTTTCTACTCCTTACCACCCTCAAACGAGTGGTCAAGTTAAAGTCACGAATCGAGGTCTCAAACGGAATTGGAGTGAGATGGTAGGAGAAACCGTGCCTCATGGTCAGGACAAGTTATGATGTGCATTATGGGACTTTTGGACCGCTTACAACTCCAATTGGATGCATCACGTACAGTTAGTCTATGGAAAAGAGTTGTCACTTACCCGTTGTTAAACTTAGAACACAAAGCATATTGGGCTGGCTATTAAGCATGCCACTTCGATTTAAAGACCGGTGGGCGTTCATCGAAAGCTCCAACTCAATGAATTAGTGAGCTTCGTGGATCAGCTTTAGAGAATTCGACTAATCTAAAAGGAGAAAGACAAAAGAAACTACACGATTCCAAGATAAGAACCGAATCTTAAATAAATTGGTGATCAAGTCTTTGCTTTTCACTCCCGCATTAAAGATTTTCTCAGAAAGCTCAAATCCGATGAGTCCGGACCTTTCAACAATCACCAAAGTTTATCCTTATGGCAACTGCCAAATTGGTTCTCATGCGATGGTTCGAATTTCATAGTCAATTGCACCGTCTTTAAGCATTACTATGGAGGGATACACACGTTGGTTATTCCGGATCTCCAGACTTTCCTAAGGACAAAAACTAATTCAGGATCGAGTCGAGCTTGCGACTCTGGGACCAAAAACAAGCATTCGTGGGAGTTCACCCCATGCTTATCCTTTCTAATTTCTTTCTATTTCTATTATCCAATGTGTTGTGTTGAGAGAGGCTTGTACTTTTCGATTTCTCGTTGTTTGTTGTTGTTTATTGTGGATTTTGGTAGGATTCAACCCCAAAAAATTCTTTGAAATAAGCCTCTCGTGTTCGGTTGATTTTTCCCGTTCTACTCGAGTTTCTCATCCTTTGTGAGAAATTAGTTTGGGGAGATCCGATATCCTTTCATCATTATCGATTAATGTTTATCTTGCATACCTCATAATCCGGTTAGATTTTCGTAAGAGACCTGACTTTAAAACATGAGGACAAGTTATCGTTTTAGTCTGGGGAAGGGAATCCTATCGATTATGATGTTGCTGATATTGTTTTGTTATCACGTACCCGTTTCCTACAAAAATAGAACATTTTTAAAGTTTTAAGGAAGTTAATATAAAAAAAGTGTTGGACATAAAATGTAGGTTTTCCGTTGTTAAGAATAAGAAGTTAATTTTTGACCCGATCGTACGTTAGAGTTCTAGCCTTTCTCCTTAGCTAATCTAATGATGAAAGTTTGTGATAGTCTCATGTGACTTTAAACATGCTAAATTGATATCAATTAGTAAATGAAGACTTGTGGTCTAATCTCAAGTAGATTTTAAATATGCCTATTTGGATTTTATTATAGGCTAAGTATTTGCGAATTTCTTTATTAGAGATTTTTAAATTTGCAAAGAATAAGAGATGATAGTGTTGTCTTTACAACTTAGGATGCTAAACAAAGTTTTTTTGGAAGCTTTAAAGGCTTATAAGATAATTGGATTTTTCTTCCCCGAGTTCTTAAATATGATTAATTTATCGTTTGTTCTCTTGATTTTTTACAAATTAGAGTTTTCTTCTTAAAAGTTAATCCACATATTTTAGAGAAAAAGTTTTAACGGATTGAAGTCGACATCATTTTTTAAATACGATTTAGTTCAATTTATATTTTGGTTTTCTAAAACGAAATTTTTCTATTTGCAAAAATAATGAGTTTAAGTCAAAAAAAAATATAAAAATAAATTAAAAATATACATATATAATAAATGATGAAAGGATCAATCTCTTATTGTTAATAACTAATTACAACTCCCATGTAATAAAGTACGGGCATTTTCGTTCGGCTCCGATGTGACCTCGAAACAAAGGATGTATGGTTTTATATTTGGGTTGGTTATTCATAATAAGTAGCGTCTCTTGTATTGGAGGCATGGAGCCGATGTGTCGTTGAAAGAAAAGTGATACCGAATTCCTAGCCTAATAATGTAAATAGTTATAATAATGTTGCAAGTTAGAAAATAAATAGTAAAAATTTCATTTTCTAAAACCAAGGTATTCTTTTGAACTAAGGTTTGCAAAAGTCTACAAGGCTTTTTCATCGAAAGTTCATGCGTTTCGATTAGTATTCTCCGGATGGGGTGTCAAAAGCCTTAGCACTTACCCGATGACGGTGGATTGTATGAGAAGAAATTCATTCTTGGGACAATATGTGAACCACGATGTCTAGCTAAGGAGGTTTTGTTTTGCTTTGAGATTGTGATCTTGTTAACGTGATTATAAAATATTTGCCCAAAAGGCGATGTGGTAAAGCTTGGGTCGGATTTCATTTATCTAAATATGTGGATTTAATGGTTTAAATTAATTTGAGCACACACACTTAAATATATGATTTATGTCGGGAAGAGGAATTCACAAGTTGTAATTATAAGTAGTCTTAGAATCTTAGTTCGTAATCAATAGTGATCTTGTTTTTAAGCTTAGCATGGGAAAAGTGAAAAATCGAGGATGATGAAGTTATCTTTTAGACACTTAATTGTGTTTTTTGTTCTATGATCCTTAAAGTTACCAATAAGGTAATGAAAACAATACATTATGTCAACACAAATAAGTTGTAGTTAGGTAGTTAATTATCAAGAAAAATCATAAAAAGAGAAAAAAATCTTTGAAAATGGGAAATCGGGATTTGTGTTTTATAACTTTGTGATCTCTTATCTTCTCAAAAAAATCTTTTGCTACGTTTCTAGGTTTAGTTTGGGATGTTTTGAGGAATTTGGTTATAGGGATGTGTTATTGCAGTGTAGACACACAATCGTTTAGGTTTGGGGATTTTTGATATGTGTAATTACACATATCCGTGATACCTAAAATAACCCAATTAAACCCAAAACAGACCAAAAATGGCAAAAATATGCTTGAATTTGTGTTTTGTGTATGCAGGTACGGATATATCAAAAATACATAAAAACCATCAAAAACAAGCAAGCACGGACACGAGAATCAGAAGAGAACAAAAAGAAGCCAAAGAATCAAAGCCGAAGCCAGAAAAGTCAAGCTCCAGTCAACATGGTAACAGAAGTAACCACTACAGACAAAACCTCACATAATCCATTATTCCTTCAAGTTTACATAAAGCCAAATATATCCCTATAGCTTAATGGGCCATAGAAAGAAACCCTTATTGGGCCCTAAAAAAGGCCTATTGCCTGAAATACCCTAAAATATTCGCACCGGATACATTTGGGCCAAAAAACCCTAACCCACTGTTTCTTTGGTTTTTAAAACCACAAGGGACAGTTTTGAAAATTTTAAAACTCTTTATAACTAAAATGAGTAAAAGAAAGAGAGGGACTCAAATTGCTAATCCCCAAACTTTTAAACCAATTTATCCCGTTTTCAGTTATAAAAAGGGCGCGAGAAAAATTACTATT
Organism: Tanacetum coccineum; assembly: GCA_026074375.1. Lineage (NCBI taxonomy): Eukaryota > Viridiplantae > Streptophyta > Magnoliopsida > Asterales > Asteraceae > Tanacetum > Tanacetum coccineum. The sequence goes on along the minus strand of BQNB010090794.1, from coordinate 13,839 downwards.
CACCCGTCGTCCCATCTTTCCAACAGTCAAAATCAAAGGGCTTTTTGGAATTGAGGGTCAAGAAAGTCAATTCATGGAGTCTACAATGCAATGGCAGGGTCAAATCAGTAAATCAAAAGGCAATCACTAGCTTACTCTCAAGCATAAACCACGTCAGCAATGGTGAAAGCACAAAGAAGCGTGGGTTTTGCACTAAACACACTCACACAACTAGCACAAGCTGTCACATCAAAGAATGACAGCTTGGCAATCCGTGTGAGTGTGCATTCAATCCAACGGCTTACAATAGCTCCTCCAATGATTGAAGAAATGATTGGTTGAGATTAAAAAGATGGAGAGCAAGCAAGCGGAGTCTGAAGCTTCACAAATGGACTATAAATAGGGCCTCCACCTCTTCACACACGCATATCTGTTTTTTTAGTAGCTTTTAGGATAGATTTTAGCTTAATTTCAGTTTTTAGCTTAATTGTACTTTAAATCTTGTAATCTCCTTTTAAATATTGTAAGCAACCTTTTTATTAATGAAATGCAGTAGTTTTTTTTATCTCTCAAAATCTCTCTAAGTCATAATCTCTCATTTTTCTTATTTAGTCTTAGGCTAAAGATCAATAAGCCCTTATAAAGCTTCTAATTCAGTTCATGAGTCCTCTAAGCTATGGATTGAGTTATTTGGTTCTTAAATCATTATTACATCTTAAACCGCTCAAGAACCTACAATTGGATTTTTAAATGCTTATGGATGGGGATCTATTATGGAAAGGGATTCCAGGAATTTTATACCCTAAACTTATCATCATAAGATAGGAGATGGTAGCTGCTCTTAATTGAGTCCTCTTGTTTAGCTAGAGAATCAAGTAAGTTCTCTTTCTCTTAATTTCAGTATAACTGTTTTGTTATAGCTTATATGCTATATTATTTGGCTTACTTGTCTTATTCTCTTTGCTTATTAGTACTTATTTATGTTTAGTTTAGCTTAATAATCTTAGATGTTCATCTGTTTTTGCTTTTGATAGTTTAGATCTTTATTTTTAATATATTTGTCATAAAAGCTTAAAAAAAAACCAAAAATATTAGTTAATAGTCTTAGATCATAGATTCTAGCTTAATTAGTTGTTAAATTGTGTTTAATAGGTTTGATATAGGCTAGTTAATATCTGGTTTTAAGGGTTTAATAGTTAGAATTCATAAATCTTAGTTTAATCATTTCTGTCAAAGTCTATAAGGAGTGTTTGGCACAAGCTTGTTTGACCAGCAAAAGTCAAACTAATTTGATCAAATTACTTGAGTCACTTGTGTTTACCTTTAAGACAATTAGGAAGATAGTTTTTATAAGTTAGATTTTGAAAATGAAAAAGTTAGAGCTTATATTCCTTGTTTCTGCATCAGGGCACCTTATCTCTTAAAATTTGATTGTGAAATCTTGAATCAAGCCATTTAAGGCTTGGTTATCTCTTGATTTGTGTTTGTACACTCTCTTGAGTGTCTCTAAGTGCTAGGTTTCCCTTAGAAAACCTGCACTTTTGAGTTGCACTTGTGCAAAAGTTCAACAGTACTAACTAATAGTTAGTACTGCTACCACTTTTGGCTTGAAATTAAGCCAAGTAATAATAGATCTTAGCTTTTCAAATTAAGGTAATATAGAATTTAGGTGTAGCTTAATCTAAATTAGAATCTAGTTTTCAATTTGTAGCTTATTTCATAGCTTAATTCTTGCTTAATTCTTGGTTTGCACTTGTGCATAGTGCACCAGTACTAACAAGAAGTTAGTACTGTCACTTTTAGCTTAGTTCTTAGTTAAGTAAAAGTAGGATTTAGGCTCTTAAATTCAAGTAGGAGTTAGATTAGCTATTGTTTATTATAGATTAAGTATTAAGTTGCATTTTCTAGCTTATTTACTTAGCTTAATTTAGCTGTCAAAGTCATAAATATTCCAAAAAAGCCATAAACAGTAGTAATAGAAGTTAGCCTTTAAGTTTTAAATTTTAAGTTGTAGTAATTGTTTTTATGATTTGGATTCATAGTCTAGAGGTAGGTTATAGTTTTTAAAAGCTCAGCTTCTATTTGGTATTTTTTAACACATTTTAGGACTCATTTGGTTTTTGATGTTTTAAGTGCTTTTCCTGAGTTTGCCTACTTGATCCCCAAATTTAGTTAGCTTCTAGTGTTTCCTGTTTAGTTAGCTTATCATTTCTAGTTCATACACATTATAAGCTATCTAGAATAGCTTTTGGTTTTCAATTTGAGCTTATATCAAGCCTTGTGCAAGCATTTAAGTTAAAATGAGCTCAAATGCCTCCTTACTGAGGTCAGCTTATTGAGAAGCTCTTTTAGAGCTTATCTTTGAGTTTCAGCCCTAGTGAACTTTTCGTTAAAGTGAATCCCCAGCTTATTCTACAAACTTTGGTCTTTTGAGTTGTTGAATTTTAAGTTGTTTTAAACTTCATCCTTATTTTTGGGACTTATTAGGACTAGGGGGTGAAAATGAGGGTTGGGCCTCAGGACTGGATCTGTAACTTTTGAGTTTTTCATTGTACTTGTCAGTTTTGTCTGTTAACTGATTTGGCTCCGTTAGTCCCCCCCCCCTCCCCCCCCTCCCCCCCCATAGTAGTTAAATTTCTTTTATTTTTAAAGTAAAAATATTAGGGTTTTATTTTAGAAAGTTTTGCACATTTTCTTTTTTTTAGGTGTAATTTTTTATAAAAATTTTAGGACTTTATTTTTTATAGTTTTATTATTTTTATAGTTTTTAATTAGTTTAAATTTTAGAAAAATCATATCTTTCAATCTAAAAAGCCAAAATAGTTATTCCTTTTTTTCTAAATTTCTTTTTATTATTTTTCTTAGGGAAAAAGATTATTTCAATTAATTTGTATTTTTTTTATTTTTAGGATTTAATAGTTTTTTAATTAATTATAAATTCAAAAATAATAAAAAATGTTTTTTCTTTTTCTAAAATTTCTTTTGTCATATCATGTGTAGAAATTTAGTTACATTTTTAGGGTTAAATTTTAATCTAATGGCTTAATAGTTGCGTTCTACTTGATTTCCGTATTTGTTTAATTGTTCAAATTGTTTTTAATTGTCAATTTTAATTGTTGCTTCTTATTTAGTAGTAATAGATCATCAAATCATCTATTTTGCTTATTCAAATCAGAATCCAAGCTTAAACGAGGTTTCAATTTCACTAGTCGTTGGGGAAAACGACCCGGGTGATCATACCTTCCCGGTTAAACATACGTATATTATATATATTATATATTATCTTTGTAAGTCTTGACTTTTTACCTTGGTTAAAGGTGAATAGTTGGAATTTACCTAAGTAGTATTATTATATATTTTATAGGTACGTAAAACTTACAATCAATGTACAGGCTTGCTAATGGTTTAAGCATGGATTTTCCTCCTGGTCCAATTTAAACAGCTTTGGCGTACAGGGAAAAAATGACAAGCTATTTTTGGAAATACAAGAGCATGTGTTGATGGATGGTGGACGTGGCTGGTGCAACTTATAGTTTGAACGTTTCTTGTATGTGATTAGGGAGCATAAAACTTTTTCCTTTTTTGTTTTGTAGTTTTTATATTAGGTTTGTCGTTAATGTGGGTCAGTCTTTTCGGGTCAGCATGTTTGTTGTTTACATGCTTCTGGTTAGGTTCAGGCATGGAGCAATCCGGTATAGACCTTATGATGCACTCTTTCCGTAACATATAGTGTTTTGGAACAACATTGTAATATTTTGTAAATTGTTACTTAATGCTTCATGTATACCGTTAGCGTAATGTTTTGTAAATTGTGGGTACCAACTATGAACAATGTTTTATGTTGGTTATGGACGGTTACACACTTACGCCAATTTGTTAGCTGTGTTTGAATCTTAAAGTCAAATGATTCATTTAGTTCGATGACATAAACCGAAAGGATTGTTATCATCGCGATTTTTGATAATTTGAATACCCAAAAATTTCAAGTGATATAAAAAATACATGACATCTTAAAAAAGAATATATTCTTGTCACTACTTTTATTCATCTACAGTATGGCCCTCTCTATAAGTTAATGAGTTTTTATGCCAAAATATAGAATGGAACATGTTAAAAATATGACATATTTTAGGTCGAGTGGTGACTTAAAAAATGTCGAGAATGGGTCTTGCTAACTTATGTGTACTTTTTAACTCTTTTGTCCATATTTAGCTACTTAAAAATGACCAACTACATTCATAGTTATCTTCCTGCATGACAAGATGCAACTATTCATTTTGCTATATACACGAGCGACGACTGTGAATCTGTAACACCCCACCCAACGTACATTGGGTTGTGCAGCGGAAATTAGCAATTGGATGTTACTAAATAGCACCATTTACTAAGATAATAGAAAACGACCCAAATGAGACGTTTGACAAACATGTGTTCCATTATTAATCAGATTTAAAAAGCGTTTAGGTCCCCGCAGAATCGCAACCACCGTCTATTACAATCATTGAAAGACAATTGTTTTAAATAAAAGACATTGTTTTAATACAACTTAAAACATAGTTTTTGAAAGACCCGAACACACAAGTAGTCTTTCCATAAATCCATCACACGCACGACACCTCTATGCCATCGTTGCCTTCAACCTTGGTTACCTGGGATAAAACATGTTTAAAACGTCAACAACAAAGTTTAGTGAAATTCATAGAATTTAAAGTAATCAGTAAGCAATAATCTTTGAACACATAATTAGTTCTCGGGAAAACAAAGCAACGAATGCAATGTATAGAAACTTCTTTTCTTTCACGCAATAAGCTCATGACATTAAATGTTAACGATACATATGGCTTTTCATATGTTAAAGTGCCCCAAAATAAGGTATTATTGTCATATAGCTACTATTTTCTAAATACAAAATGTCCATTTGACAGGGTGTTCACCGTCGGATTCATACCCCGGACAGGGCTGTCAAACCACAATAGATCTATTTAATGCATTAGCATTCACCTCACAAGGCAATTAACGGTTCATGAAATAAGGAACTTCGACAATAGCTACTTATGCGGGAAAACATTCATAATGTGGTCCCAGCATACATAAAATATATGTGTTTCGATTTATAAAAACAAACATCGTTCCCCTCACGGGTTTAAAAACATTTAAAACAGTTTAAAAGCGAGACTATGAACTCACCTTAATCAAAATATCCAAATCAATCAACACAACAAGCGTAACTTGCTTTACGTCTTAACCGCGACCTATATAATACATATATGGAGGTACGTGACTAAAAGTATATATATCATATAATGCATACTTGCATATATATATATATATATATATATATATATATATATATAGAGAGACTTTCTTTTCAGAACCATTCTTAGTGCGAGAACTGACGAACACCAAAAAAACACTGCATGCACGCCTTCCATAATTGTATTTTTGCAACATATGTATAACTAAAAAACAACAAATATGTTTTAAAAAAAAATAGTTGTTAAGAACTTGATAAGAATTGGAAATACAAAATTTTCTTTAAAGGTGTGCATGTTTGTTCTTAGTAACGGTTGTGCAACATACTATATTGCGGCCGTGTGGTAAGGTTTTTGTGAAAAGAAGAGGAATATTTCATGATGTGATACTGAGAAAACATAGGTGGATTCGTACGATTATTGATGATTTTCATGTATTTTTTTTATTTTAAAAGGCGGCATGTATGTTTTGGTAGTTCGGTCAGGTTCTCGCACTAGAATGGTACTGAAAGAAAGTCCCCTCCTATATATATAATATATATAATATATATTTATAGATATATAGTATATATATATATTTATATTTATATATATATATATATATATATATATATATATACATTATTAACGATTACAATTCTTATCTATATCTCAAGTACTGACGCAAAACAATTCACTCTGACGCACTTAACAATAATATAACGTTTTCCATAAAGTTACCATTTTTAGAAAGCTTGCCGAAAGTAAGGATAATATAATCTAAACTTCATATTTCGTTACAATTTAACTAACATTACGAACCCTTTGCTCTTTATAGTCTTTATTCAAAAGTTTACGCAAGTTTGACTTTCAAAAGTCAAAGTTCGTAGTTGACTTTTTACCCTAAAAATACCCAACCTTGACTTCGGCCGTAAAACTTTATAATGCTAATAAGTTCAGTTTTTTAGGGTTACAAGGCCCACCTTTATCAAACGACAACTAAGGACCTTAGAATATCATTTATCATTATCACAGTTAAAATTAGATTTCAAAATTTTCTCAACGCGCCACGGTCAAGTCAAACTTTCTAGTCAAATGAAGTCAACCCAAAGTCATACCAAGTCACATTTTTATCAAAATCTAACTATTCCAACATGTTTAACTGGCCTAAAACATGTACTAAAACTATCAAACACATGCTCATACTCAAAATACTTTCAAATAAATTTTGCAAATGATTCAAACTAGCAATAAACATAATATGTATAACCATCAAATTATAATCAACAGATTAAACTAAATAAGTGCTCACAAAGCTAGAACAAAAATCGATTTTGCTTCCCCCTTGGTTGAACCGTACGGAGAGCAAGCAAAGAAACATACCAAACACTTTTTCACCAAACAAAGCCTTTAAATCACACAATCTAGACACCTACTTGAACACCTTACCTTTAATACTCGGAAAATCACAAGAAACACAAAATCTAACTACTTGTAAACTTAGTACATGTGAGGTTTCTTAGTGGGAAATGTAGAGGACTATTACAACAGGATAATCCTCTATTAATAGGATCATCAATGCATGTAAGTAAATAATTTGTGGTGATGATTTTGTTGTGGGTTTGTGGTGTTGCTCGAACTGCACAAGAGGAGGAGAGAGGAGAGAACAAATTTTGTGAAGAGTGTATGTATGTATCGTGTAGTATTGGTGTTATTTATAGAAAATAACTTTGATTACTTGACAACATTAGCCCCTCCTTTCTTTTAGTCCTTCCAAAGTTAGTACAAAATGGTTATTTATTTCGTTACCTAGCCGACCTAGGACACGGGTCCACCTACACTTTCGTTAAAAATTTTATTCACTGTACCACTAAATATGGTTTAAAACCTTTAATAAAACATTAAAACACGTAAGGCTGGACCCTTGACATACTTTTTTTACAAAAATATCGAGGAAACGCCGTAAAATACAAAATAACATATTTACGCTCTCGGAGCAACAATATAATTTTTTTTGACTTTCTTAGACGCTAAAAACAAATAGAAACTCAACCACGGGTTGAAATTACCTTATCAAAGGAGATTTCTATCAAACCTCATATAGTATAATACTGGCCTTATAATATTTACCTAAATAAATAATTTATCTTATGCTCGGGATAAATGTGACTGAAACTTCAGGGGTTTTTTATTAGTGACTTCTCCCCCTCCTTTAGGGAGCGTCGTCCTAGTGCTCAGCTCGACTTATCCGCTTTACTCGCTTTGTCCTTACTTGTAAAGAGATGAGGGTACTTTTTCTTAATCTGATCCTCACGTTCTCAAGTAAATTTTGGACATCTTTTTCGAATTCTACAAACTTTAACAATAGGTATTCGACTCTGCCTAAGTCGCTTAACCTCTCTATCAACAACTTCCGCTGGTTGTTCAATCACATGCAACTTATCATCAAGTTGAATCTCATCCATCGGAACAACAATATCACCTTCCGCTAAACACTTCTTAAGATTCAAAACATGAAAAGTACTATGTATCCCTTTTAACTCTTCAGGCAACTCCAACGTATAAGCTACAGGACCAACTCTAGCTAAAATCTTGAATGGCCCATTGTAACATGGACTTAGCTTTCCGCGCTTTCCAAAATGCACAGCGCCCTTCCATGGCGATACCTTAAGCAGTACCATATCACCAACTTCAAATTCCAACGGCTTAGCTCTCTTATCTGCATAACTCTTTTGGCGACTACGGGCAGTTAACAAACGGTTCTTAATCTGGACAATCTTCTCGGTCGTATCACGGATCAATTCTAGACCGGTAAGTTGGCTATCCCCAACTTCACTCCAGCATACAGGTGACCTACATTTCTGTTCGTACAAAGCTTCATATGGTGCAGCCTTAATACTTGCGTGATAACTATTGTTATATGAGAACTCGACCAATGGCAAATGGCGATCCATTCTCTTCCAAAGTCATCATACAGGCACGTAACATATCTTCTAGTGTTTGTATTGTTCTTTCACTTTAACCATCCGTTTGAGGATGGTAAGCGGTACTCATATCCAAATTTGTTCCCAACGCTTCCTGAAGCGATCTCTAGAAATTAGATGTAAAATGGCTATCTCGGTCTGAAATAATCAAAACAGGTACACCATGCCTACACACAATTTATTTCAAGTAAATTCGCGTGAGTTTCTCCATATTATCCATTTTCTTCATTGGCAAGAAATGAGCTGATTTGGTCAGTCGGTCGACAATAACCCAAATCGTATCGTACCCGCTCGGCATTCTTGGCAATCCACTCATAAAATCCATAGTGATCCTTTCCCACTTTCAAACTGGAATCCTTATAGGTTGTTGCAGCAATCCAGATGGTTTCTGATGCTCGGCTTTAACCTTCGCACAAGTCAGACACTTACTAACATACGTGGCGATATCAGCTTTCATATTCGGCCACCAGTACAACAACTTCAAATCTTGATACATCTTGTCTGATCCCGGATGGATAGAATACTTGGACTTATGCGACTCATGCATAACCAAATCCCTCAATCCACCAAATCGCGGCAACCAAACAAGATTTCCAAAACAACGTGTTTCATCCGGGCGAAATTCGAATATTAGCTTAATCAATCTCCCAAAATTTTCTTTCCTTACATACTTCTTCTTCATTGCTTCCTTTTGAGCTTCACGAATTTGCTTAGGTAGATCGTTGTGAACAGTCATCATCAAAGCTCGAACACGCAATGGCTTAATCCTTTCCTTGTAACTCAAGGTGTCAGCCATAACATTCCCTTTTCCCGAATGATACCGTATCTCATAATCATAATCACTCAACAACTCAATCCATCTCCGTTGTCTCATGTTCAACTCTTTCTGATTCAAAATATAATGTAGGCTCTTGTGATCGGTGAAAACCACACACTTCATTCCATATATATAATGTCTCTATAATCTAAGAGCGAATACAACGACTCCTAATTCCAAATCGTGAGTAGTGTAATTCTCTTCATGGACTTTCAATTGTCTAGAAGCATACGCTATCACCTTCTCTCTTTGCGTCAACACGGCTCCATAACCCTTAAGTGATGCGTCAATCACCACTATTCTTCGTTCCCTTCGGGGCAAACGCTCAAGATTGGTTGCCATACACAACTTCTGCATTTCGATATCTGAAAAAGCTTCTTCTTCTTTCTTTTCCCACTGAGTATTGCTTATTTTTCTGAGTCAACTTAGTCAGTGGCTTAGAAATCAAAGAAAATCCTTCAATAAACCTTTGATAATAGCCCGCCTATCTAAGAAATTGTCTCACCTCCATTGGCGTCGTCGGTGTAGCCTAACTTTTAATGGCCTCGATCTTGGCAGGATTAACATGAACACCACTACGATCGATCACATGACCCAGAAATTGTATTGAATCTAACCAAAAATCACATTAAAAACTTGGCATACAACTTCTCTTCCTTAAGCAGCTCCAGAATAATCCTCAAATACTTCTCATGCTCTTCATCGTTCTTGGATTAAATCAAAATACCATCGATGAACACTATGACGAACTTATCAAGATATGGCTAGTATACTCGGTTCATCAAGTCCATAAACACAGCAGGCACATTAGTCAATCCAAATGGCATTACTTGGAATTTAAAGTGACCATACCGAGTTCTAAATGCAGTAATCGGAATGTCTTCCTCTTTAATGCGTAACTGGTGATATCTTGATCGCAGATCGATCTTAGAATACACCTAGAAACTCATGCCAGCTGATCAAATAAATCATCAATTCTTAGAAGAGGATAACGATTCTTGATAGTCAACTTGTTCAACTCGCGATAATCTATACACATCCTGAAAGATCCATCTTTCTTCTTCATAAACAAAACCGGTGCTCCCACAGTGATGAACTTGGACGATTAAATCCTTTCTCCCGCAACTCTTGCAATTATACCGACAACTCTTTCATTTCAGACGATGCCAATCTATACGGTGCAGGTGCAACAGGTGCAGCTCCCGACATTAGATCGATTCGAAACTCAACTTGCCTCGGCGGTGGCAGCCCTAGTAACTCCTCAGGAAACACCTTAGGAAAGTCACGAATTACAGGCACGTCTTCCAATTGTTTCTCCTTTGACTTCTTCTTCATAACATGTGCCAAAAACAAATGACAACCTTGCTCAACGTACTTACGGGCCTTAATACATGAAATAACCTTCAATCGAGATCCACCTTTGTCACCTTCAACTATTAACGTCTTATTCTCATACGGTATACGAACAACTTTCTCGCCACAGACGATAATGGCATCGTGCTTGACAAGCCAATCCATACCGATGATGACGTCAAACGTACCAAGCTCAATCGGCATAAGATCGATTTTGAAAATATGGTTCACTAAACTAAAAGTGCAACCTTTTAAAACAATGTTCGTACTAACTATCCTTCCATCAGCTAACTCTACTTCATAACTATCCTCTATTTTAATTGGTTTGATATCGAGCAATGAACTAAATCTATTGTTCATAAAACTCCTATCGGAACCCGAATCAAATAAAACAGAAGCATAGCAGTTATTTAGCAGAAACGTACCAGTAACCACATTCGGACCCTTCGGCTTAGCGTCCTTAATAGCATAAGCTCGAGCACAAACTTCTCTAACTTCTTCTTACTTAATTTTCTTCGGACATCGGTTCCTAGTATAACCTTGCTCACCACAATCATAACAAGTCAGGATGGGCTAAGCGTTAGCACCAGTAGCAACATTATTCTCCTTACAATACCTCGACTTGTGTCCAACCTTTCCACACTTATGACATTTGATCATACACGGACCAACATGACGAGTAAAACAACGTTCACACAAAGGAAGTTTCCCATCAGTAGGAGCGGTAACCATGGCTCGCGCGTTACCTTGCTTTTGGTTATTCTGCAAAGTTTGACGTGAGTTATCCTTTTGATTGCCCTTACCACTACTATTTACACCTTGGTGATTCTCCCACTTTCACTTCTTTCCTTTCAGAATTCTTTCATTTCTAGCTTGCGACTTCTGCTCCATTAATTTGTGAGCCATACGTACAGCTTCGCTCAAATTTGCAGGCTTAGACGATGTCACTTCACCCTTGATGTTATCCGTTAACCCTCGGATATAAACATCAACCTTCACTCTTTCTGGTTCAACCATTCTTGGACACATCAATGCAAGCTCATTGAACCTTTGAGTATAGGCAACAATGTCATACTCCTTAACCGTCAAGTTCTACAACTCATTCTCCAGACGTTGGATTTCTTCTATCGGGCAAAATTCAGTAGTCATCAATTGCTTCATTTCAGTCCAAGGCATTTGGTTCACATTCTCTAAACCCAATGTTGCAACCTTAGAATTCCACCAAGTTAAAGACGGACCTTCCAATGTAGCAGCAACAAACCTTACCTTCTTACCCTTTGCACATTCACTGATTCCAAAAATACTCTTAGTTTTCTCAAACCATCTTTGTAATTCAATAGCTCCTTCAATCCCACAAAAAACAGTAGGATTGCACTTCATAGACCCATCAAAAGTGCACTCACGAATAGCAGGTGCAGTGTTTTGACCTCTCACTGGCCCAGATCCTTTAGCATCGTTCCTGACCTTCGCTTGCCTTTCCCGCTCAACAGCAATAGCGGCATCAACACTTTCCTTAATCATTCTTCGCCTAGCAGCTTGAGTCATAGGTGCAGACTTTGGAGGCATGATTCTGTTACATCACACATAAAACAATCTGATAAGCATTCATAACATGATATATTCATAACATGGTATAATGACAAATCAATCACAACAACAGTCCACCACATCAAGTAGTAATCAAAAGATAGTCATTCATTTTTGATCACAAGAGAGTTAATACATAGTTGCATTGTTTCATAAAATGATACAAATCATTACAACCAATAGTACTAGTTCTACTAACTAAGGATTTAGTTTAGTCATTACAAAACAAAAGAAACTACAAATGAAACTAGACTACTAAGATGATTTCTCTTCACGACTCTTTCGACGATGAACTCTTCACATCTTTGATCGGAATATCAATAGCTTCATTCGGTCTTTCTTTAAACACAAATCCCTTACGAATCATCTCTTGATAGAGCTCATAAGCTCGAATTCTAGTCCAATAGAGATCTCTCTTAACTCGTAATTGGACTTGATTTGATGTTCTGATTCATCTTACCTTACACTATGAATTGACTTCTGATTTGTCTTACCTTATATTTGTATTCCTTTGATAATGTCTTGTGATATCCTTTGCACCTTATATCGTATCCTTTGATTTCCGTTATCTTTTGTGTTCGATTATATATATCTGTTCAGTGGGCTTTGTAAGCTCAGCCGCACTTTCTTTTCCTGCGGCAGGTATCTAAGCTAGGAGCTGGGGTTGCTTTCGGGATATGAGTGCTGAGTGTGGACTTACCCTAGAGATCTTAGTTTTGATATATGAATTGTTACTTTTCGAGACCTTCGTTATTTCGGTTATTTCGTTTGGATTTGTTTGTCTTTTAAGAACTTATGTACCTTAAGTCATGTTGACTTATTTTCCTTTGGTTATTTATTTGAGACTTCCGCTGTTTATGTTTGTGTTATGATTATGTATGCCTTTGATGTCACACCATATTTGTAATACTTCTACCCTTTTGGGTCGGGGCATTACACCGTCTCTTCGTAAGGATATGTCAACTCAGGCTCATTCTCATCTTCCTCAATGTCGATCTCTATATCATCTTCATCTTCTTGATGATCTTCTTCTTCCTCAAATTCATCTTCTTCCGGGTCCTCGTCTTCATCTTCTAAGACAGGCTCGGGAACAACAGGAATATTGTTGTGTTGATTCGGCTCAACAACGGGCACGTCATCATCATGATTCACGTTTTCCATGATAATCTAGAAAATATCATATAATACTTACTTAATAGCGTATCACTTCATATTATCGTTCAATAGCGTTCCAACGATAATACTATTATCAAAATAACAGTTCGCATAAAAGCGTAACAATTAAAAATTTACAATTCGTGACTCTTTTTCAATCCGAATATATCTTGATTACATTTCAAACATATATAATGATAGTTATCATATAATCACATGACATTCTATGCATATAACACATGCATAAACGTACCAATACATAACGCTTTATGCATCCAACACGGGCATAAATTTATCTAATCACAATGCATAGTTAAATACGGGTAAATTATTTAACCAATTACACATACCATATGTACATAAATATACTTACACGTAAGAACTTATAAATGTAACTTACATGTAACCAATGGCAACGAGGAGTCTCGGCGTGCGTATAGAAGCGTTATAGTTTAGGTTTTCCAAAAAGACTCTACCCATTTCTTTATACAATTAGACTATTGATATTACTTTGACAACTAAAATAATTACAATCCAAGTTTTGAAAATGACCTAATTCTCTATAACCGAAGCTCTTGATACGAATCTATAACACCCGCCCCGAGGGGCGTCGGATTGCGTAGCAGAAATTAGCAATTTGGTGTTAATAAATAGCATCCGTCACCATGATAATAGAAAACGACTCAAATAAGACGTTTACCAAACATGTGTTCCAAATTATTCAGAGTTAAAA
>BQNB010090793.1:0-21667 GCA_026074375.1 Tanacetum coccineum | reverse complement strand
ATTATCAAAGACATGATGATAGCTGAATGACCTACAACACAGCTTCCGCAACTCTGATGCATACTATTATGATCTAGAAAAGTATGAGCATGCGGGTCCGAAGGTCACAACATCACATGAAGGCAATACTCCACAACAAGGATTATTAAGAGATTTACTATAGATGATGATCTCAAAGAAATCTCAAAGATCACACAAGTCTAAGGAACAAAGCTCAAAGATCACTATTTGCAGTATAGAGACTAATCTTGAAGAATCAAAAGACTACGAACCAGAGTTAAAGATCAATTCAAGGATAGCTAGGATTCGATTTGTATTTTCTGGGGTGACCTCCCTTAGGGGAAGATTGTTAGGATTATGAAAATCTATGTAAAAGACTCGGTCACCCCGTGTAATGTCTAGCATAGTGCAACTCGTAGCCTTAATAGTAATCGTTTAATTACCCTATGACTTATGGTGTTGGGTTGGGTCTTTACCCACATATTAGCCCACTCCATAGCCCACTTAGGGGCACAAAACTCATGTATATATACCCCCTTTCCAGCCATGGGAAGGGGTTGGTTGATCATTTTGATAATACACACACTAAAGGTGTTTTTCTCTTACTAGAACTCACTTTCTCTCTCTACAAAGTAGGCCAACCACTAGATCATTGATTGTGTTATGATATCTAATATCCTACAATTTTTGCTGAAAAACTTGTTAGCATGCATGGTCTGGTAGAGAGTGCTTTTTAGATAAAACTCTTTGAGAGCTGCCTTGTCTGTAGACTTGATAGTAAACTTCAACATCTTTTGCTTCTCATATTTTTCCTTTTTAATCTTAAAAATCTCTGAAGGACTTTTCTATGATTCTTGTTCTAGATGAACTGTTGGTGTCTGTTTCTTGTGTAACTCTGGAATTTGCTACAGAGAATATTTCTGAATAAGATTTGTTGTGTGTTTCTTCAGTTCCTTTTGAAAGACATCCCCAACTTTGATCCAAGATAATTATGTACAACAGATGGAACTTGTGTCTTGAGAGCAGCAAAAGCTTTAGCAGAGAGATCTATTCTCTTAAGTTCAAACATATCTTTTCCAATTTAGCAACTCTTAGCTGAACAACAGAGAGTGCCTCGGATTTAGAAACAGCTGTGGTGATGATTGGAGCATCGGTTATGATTGATGGTATGGGAATTAGTGTTGTTGTTTAATGAGGTACAGGTGGTGTGGTAGAGACAGATGGAGGAGGTAGAGTTGTTATGGGTGCTGCTAAAGAAGTTTCTTGTACTGGTGTGAGAATTGTGGGTTCAGAATTCACCAATATTGGTACTCTAAGCATAGATGGAGACTAGATATGTGGAACTTTAGATTGGATCTTAACTTCCAATAATTAATTGATCTCTGCATCTGTAGTCTCTTTAACAGTACTAACTAAAGTAGAATCAGAAGAAAGTTTAAGAAATTAATCACCAAAACCTAAAGATACTGATAAGCTAGAGCTTGTTGGAGGAAGTTTGGTCTTCTTGGCATCATCCTTTACTTCTGAAGTCTTTTCAGCATCTATTTTTGCTACATCAGTAACCTCTTCATCACCTTTATCAGAATCTTCAACTTTAACATTTTTCATCTCTACATCCTCATCTTTTCATACATAAATCTTATACTTATAGATATCATCTTCATCAGATTCAGTTTCATCATCTTCATCATCAGTATCTTAAATATCACTGTTATTATCAGCGCCTTCATCCTCAGCATCTCCTTCTTTTAATAATTCTCTTCATCATCAAGTGTGTCTTCTTCCGAGTATTCACTTTCTTGTTCTGATCCCCACTCAAGAATAACATTTTCTTTAGTTATATCCTTTTCCTCATCGAGAACCCCTGGTTTAGTACCAGTTCCTTCACTTGAGGTAGTAGAGACGACTATTGACTCATAAGGAAACCCTGGTAATGTACCAGTTCCTTCACTTGAGCCTTTAGTACATGGCTGTCTTTTGCTTGTCTTCTTGCTTTCTTTAAAAGCTTACATAATGTCTGCAGTCTCTTGTTCTTCTAGAGTAAGAGATGGAACACCCTTGAGCTTTTTAGGAGGATCAGAAGTCACTTTGCTTGATTTTCTTCTTCTAGTAGGATCAAGGACAGATTCAGTCACAATCCTTGCATGAGTAGCATGGACTTGTCTTGCTACTTTTGCTTCTTCAGCTTCAGTTTTGCTGATACTCTTGCCTAACTCTAAAGCAGTGTCAGGATAATCAAAAATAATGTTAACATCAACAAACAATGTGACCTTCTTTTACTAGAAGTCTTTCTTTTAACTGGTTCAGGTTCAGGTTCAAACTCTTCAGATACATCAACAGTTTCCTGAGAGTCATCAGCAGTCTTCTTTCTTTGTGATCATTTGCCTTTGCTCTTCTTAGGGGGAATCTGACCAGTGGAGTATTTGATGAACATCTGATAGGATTAAGATTGTTTGATTGCTTCTGTCAGCATAGTCTCAAGAATAGGAAGCCTATATTCCTGATAATCTTCACCTATTCTGACAAACTTTAATCTATATACAATACCATCATCTTTGATTGTATGATAGTGTTGATACTTGAGGTTTCAGAGAGACTTGTGTTGCTTGAGGAAGTGATTGATGATGACCTTGGTGAATCAGGGAAATAGCATATTTTCACATCTTGATCTCTTCTCCTTCATGTGATCAATCTGGTAATCAAGATCTTCCCAAATCAACTCAGGATAGTCGACGTTCTCTCTGTAGAACATGTCCCACAGTATGTCAATTCTGGATTTACATAGTTTGTCATTGCTTGATGTCTTTCCAGATAGACACTTGTTGCTTATTACTGCTAGAGTTTTCATGACTGATGCATATGATCCACAAACATGTTGGTGTGCTTGTATAGTAGACCTTTATATCTCAGCTTAATGAGAAGAGCAATGGTAGTATCATCATCTGGTACATCAGTGAAGTTTACTCCTTCCACTCTTAGACAGATATCAAGAATCATCCTAAAGACATCAGCATTGACCACACACCTCTTGTTGGCTAAGAGGAATTATAAGAATATGTACTTTGAACCTTCTTGATAGAATACCAGAACTGCTGCATAAAGATCTCTAGGACATCTATAGAGATAGTAAAAGCCTTGAAGGACGGGGAGTTCTTGATAAGATCAATAACCACTTGAAATGTTTCTTCCTTCTGTGGAACTATGGTTTCCAGTCTAAAAATGGTAGAGATGATCTTAACTCTCTCAGTGAATAGAACCCATTTTTCATCATGAGCAGCAACTTGTTGTGTTTCTTAAGGATTTATGATTCTGCTTAAGAAATAACCAATACAGTTTATATACACAACAGATATATTTTACTGATTAGCTTGGTTATCTTTGATGATATAATTGATCTATGATTAGGTTTCATGCAAACATGACAGAATTACTACACTTCTAAGAATAAGTCCACTAAGGTTAATAGTCACAGTCAATTTTAAAAAAAGTCAATAAGACATTTCCAATGGAGCTTAGGACACATATTCAATTAGAGGGCAAAATAATGAACATACAAACATAGCAAATAATGATTTTATAAGCAAGAATTACACAAAAAAATTAATTTGGGCAGAGTTTCCTTTTATATTTTGTCATGTTTCACTTGAAATATGTCCTGTTATGTTTCACTTAACCTGTCTTACATGTTTCGCTTGAACAATTGAAAACATGTTTCGCTCGGAATAAGTGAAGACATGTTTCGCTCAGAATAAGTGGAACATGTTTCGCTTGAAAACATGTTTCGCTTCGTTCAGACCAAACATGTTTCACTTCATTCAAGCCTAACATATTTCACTTCATTTAACCTAACATGTTTTGCTTCATTTAAAAATACTTATCATAGGTTTTACCAATTAAGAAACACTAAGAATTTCTAAAAATCATCACATATCAATCAATAACCTCACAGAAACAATTATTACATAATTTAAATAACATTTCAAGCATGCTTATCAATATTTGAACACACTTAGGAGAGAAACTTAAGGCAAACATGCTAAGAACCGTTTATAGGACATATTAGAAGCACTTAGGATCCTACCATAGTTTACAAACTCATTGCACACCATATGAGCAAACTTATGCACATTTATTAATTTTCGCACACCTGGAAGACAACTTTTCCAAGTAAAGGGATTCTAAGGGGCCTAAAACATGTAACAAGGGTATAAGAAAGCAGCATAGATATTAAATAACGCAAACCCACGACCAAATTCACAACAACACATGTTTTACTATATTCATCATATAAGAATCAATATAAAACACAAAATGTTAAGATTTATCTAAAACTATTTCTAACGAGTTTTAGTCACATCCTTACGAACAAAACCCCTCGATAAATTAAACAAAAAATCAACTTTTAAATTTAAGAACCCTAAATTGAATTTTACAAGATTCCGAGAACTAGAAGGAGTATTAATCTAATTCCTTTTTCCTAAGTAATGTTAAAGGGTTAATAAACGTATAGGAGGATACCATAAGTCTTGAAAATAAGTTTGGATTTACTCTTATGAAGGAAGCGAAATGTGTTTTGAGAGAAATAGGTGCATTTGGAATTTTGACTAATTGTTACTCAAGAGGTATAACCGGCCGAATTTTCAAAGATTTGCAAAAATGGTCCTTGTCGTTCTATGTCTTCTTCTATTTTGATTTCATACTTATAACTAAGTCTAATCTATTTATAGAAATGATATATTTAACCCCTTAAATTTACAACTAGGAATCTAAGTCCTATATTTAGAGGACGCACGGGTTGTGTTGCAAAGTAAACACAAGCCTTTGAATGAATATGAAGTAATTCATTCCCGAGAAAAATTAATTTCCCTCCGTTTAATTAATAATCGTTATTGAAAATCCTTTTCTATTTATAGCGAGATGACTTTTTGAAATATTAATTTTTGAATAAATTTGACTATTTCTCCCCCTTAATTAATGTCCCGTTTTCTATTGTTAGAGCTGTTAGCCTTAACTTTAATAGTCGAACAAGGAAGCTCGGTCACTCTACAAGATGGAGGCTTCGGTCTTTATTAGTTAATGTTGTAACTGGTTAATATCGGGAATCGGGCATCGTTTGCTAATCTATTATTGTATATGTTTTGGGTTTTATCCCAAACAAAACCCGAGCCCGGGTCCTAGTTAAATATACACACGCGTTGTAGGGATATATATATAGATATTTTCCATATGAAAATATCTAATTCTCATAATATCTATTTTTCTAATCTATCTTTTTTTCTCTCATCTCTCTCTCCTCTCTATCTCTCTAAACCTCAATCTCTTTTCTAATTTCTTGCTTTGATTTGTGTTATGATTATATGAAGTGAAGTGGTAAATCGGGTTCAAAGAAGAAGGCATTGAACATCAAATCTCCACTCCTCGGGGAACACCAAAGTGATTGCAATGGCCCCTTAGAATTGCTCAAAGACATGTGTCACATTAGTCACAAGGGGAAATAGTTTGCTCAAATGGTCATGGTTCAAAATACTACCTAGAGGAAAGCTAAGAAAGTGCACATCTTCAGAAAGACAAAGAAAGTGAATGAAAATCCTTGTCATGATTCATCCCTGTTAGACTTACACAACACTGCTAATGGTTGCAATCAAAACCTAGGAAATTGACAAGCATTCAAGAGTAGTAGGGTTTAAACAAAGATGTTCACCTTAGGAGCAACATAGGAAAAAAAGCCTTTCTTGAAGGTCAAAGAAAATTGCCCATGTCCTACATGCAAAAAGTGCTTTTACAGGTGCAAACATGATGAATGCGTCTTAGAATACCTATCAAGGTTAAATACTCGTGCCTGCACAGAATAAGGGTGCAAAATACCATAAGACACAATGGAGATTGTGCACGTAGAAACAAGTCAAGTGTCATCTAAGAAACCAAAAAGACAGATTTCCTACAGGACTTAGGTTCTCAAACTAAAAGTATACCACTGTCCTTGAGAATACATGGACCTCCTAGATCTAGTATTAGGTGGCAACCAACGGGTGTTAGAATTCTCATAGACTGTTTGTTCTTAGGTACGGTTACTACTGGGAAAGCTACCTGAATTAACTCTTGCACGGGCAAGGTTGACAGTGAACCCACACGTGGTTCAATAGTAGATATCCCTCATATTCAATCATGCAAACAAACTCTGGGTTTAAGTGCAGGTACGTCATTCAATGGTCAAAAACAACAACGAATTGACATAACTGCAGATGCACTATACAATGAAAAGCAAAGGAAGTAAATATCTCAGAGTGTGGTTGCTGAAATTTTTGATATCTAAGAAACCAGTGCCAGATTGGTTTCACAAAAGATGAAATCTTTTAAATGATGTTTGAACACAGCAGTTCAAGCCTCGGTCGTCAATGTCAAATGGTGTCTGCTGAAAATAACATTCAGGCCCCGTTCCTCAAGATTCAAATGACGTTTATTGAATCAACCGCGTTCATGCTGTTCTTCATAAATGACTTCTGATCATAACCGTTCAAGAACTCGGAATTCAAGGACCACTACATTGAACAGTAACGTTCAAAGCGGGTTTCCAAATGTTTGTTCCTCTAGCAGTCAAGGACAGCTACATACGTCAAGAGTGGAATTACTATTTCACCTTCACATAGCAATGCTGAGGACAACAGGTATATATATGGAATTTAAAAAATCAGAAATCAAGAAAATTTAAATAAGATTCGTTCTCGACCATGTCTCTTGGAATCGATAAAATTTAACAGTACTTTGAAATGTAGATTACCATTGACACGGGTTGTGCTAATGAAGTTTTTTCGAATCTTAGAGTTTTTCAAAATAGTTTCAAAACATGTAGTTTCTATTTTTCTAGATTGGTTATGTGCAATGTCAGTACTTAACCCGGACATTCAATAAGGAAAGTTTATATCTTTATCATCACAACGAGAATAAATTAATGTTCGCGGTCTGTGAGCTGTTCTTACAAGACATTCAATGTTTTTAGCTCAAGAATAAAGGATAGTTAGTTTTCAGTGCGCTTACCATTAGCGTTAGAAGAGAAGTCCTCTCACATCTGTTTTTTCAAAAAGTTGACATAATTTTTCAAGAATTTCTCGATGACTATCATAATCTTCAAAATTGTGGGATTCAAAACACTCATCCCTCACAATGTTTTCAAAATAGAAACAATTTTTCAATTGTCCTATTTTTGAGGGGTGTTTTGAAAACAACAAAGTTTTAATGTTCTGTGGATACCATCAAACATCGGACAACTCTTATGTATTCAAAACATTATCAAAATGTTCCAAACCAATTCATGTGATAATATACTTTCTCCCACAGAATATTCAAGAATTATTTTAATCTTAAAGTATTTCAAAAAACTAAGTGTTTATATTTAAAAATTAAGGGGAGAAATGTATTTAAAAATTATGATCTATTCGGACTCAATGGTGTGCGAACATAGAGTAATCGAAAGGTTTTAGGGTTAGATCTTATACCCAACAAAATTTAATTTCACGACGATTCTTGAAGTCATAAGGTGGTTAGGTTAGAATCAATCCTATGATCAACCAGAACTGAAGGATTTACAAGGATAATCCAAAAGTAGAAATAGCAGTCCTTAGGTTTGATTGGTGATGATGTAAATGGGAAGAAAAATGATCCGATTAGATTGAGCTTAACACTGGAACAATCACAACAAGGTGTTAGTAATGGACGTCCGGGTAAGCATTGAGCGTTTGAAGAATGAAAAAGAAATGTATGGATAAAGGGTTAAACAAAGAAGCCTCCACACAACTTAAGGCAGATAGAAACGGGAAAATACATATGCTGTCAGAATCACCAAGTTGATTGCTGACATTGAAAAATGACAGCATGGACCTAGTGTTGCAATGCACAAACTTCCCAAGCCTTCGGGTTCTCTCACAGAAACTTGTCTTCAATTTTGTCAGGTGATACACATTATCTTTGACATCTCATTCCGAGGATCATTGATATTGAATAGGTGGCAAGATGCTCCAGCCTCGAGTACTAATCCAAAATGCACTTATCGAGCTAGAGCAATGAGATCATATCAAAATCTCTTAGGGAAACATTCCATTTCAAACGTCTTGTTGAACATCATCAGGTTCACAAGCTTGTTATCAAGAGTTCCTACGCACAATATCATTGTGATATTTGCCAGAACATTAAGGAGTGATACTCTTTAGTATTCACCAATGACGAATGGAAATCTTTAGTGTCATCATCAACAGACTGCGGTAGGTGTCTTGCGAGATTCTATATGAATCAAACTTGTGACAACTGGATATCGATTTGGGTCCAGTAAATGAATGACGGTTGATGAATTTTGTAAAAACATTGAACACTTCCGATGTGTTACAAAAAAACTCTTTAACGAGTGACACGGGTCAATTTGATTTTCAAATCAATTTTCTCGTTAATCACTACGTAAACCTGCAAGGTCAACGGTGGTAACGAAACCTCAATCCCATTCAAAGGCTCAATCTACGAGGAATAATATCTAGACAAGCTCAAGATATTAAGACAAAGGTACTTCGCAAACTCTGATTTGAAGCTTTCAAGATAATGCAAAAGTATGGCATATTGGTCAAAGACACAAAGATTGGCAAGATGGCAAAGAGATAAAGACAATGACAAAAGGCTCAAAGTCAGAAAGATCGCAAAGCATTGAAGGATACAAGCCTACAAAAAAATATCGAAGACAAAGGACCAAGAACACTCGAGTTAAACGACAAAAGCAATTTCTCACTGATCTCATGTGGAGTATCATCAATTGACTCACTTCGGGGGAGATTGTTTGCCTCAATTTTATGAGTAATAAAGGAAGCTCATTTCAGTTGTTCAGACCTCACTTCGGGGAGTGTTAGGCTCAATTTATTGAGTTCGAACAAGGAAGCTCGGTCACTTGCGATGGGGCTTCGGGTCTTTAATTAGTTAATGTTTAATAACAGGATAATATCTGGGAATCGGGCTCGATAGCGAATCAAATATTGTATATGTTTTGGGTTTAGTTTTTATCCCAAAAAAATACCCGAGCTCCGGGTCCTAGTTTAATATCCCACGCGTGAGTAGGGATTATATATAATAGATATTTTTCATTATGAAATATCTAATTCTTCATAATATCTAATTTTTCTAATCTATCTTTTTTTTTTTCTTTCTAATCTTCTCTATCCCTCTTCTATGTCTCTCCTAAACCTCGATCTCTTGTCTTAGTTTCTTGCTTGATTTGTGTTGTGTTTATATGAAGTGAATGTTAATCGGGTTCCTACAAGACCTTTAGACATTGTCTTGAGTTGATTGAGACTTCTTTTATTTTTTTTTTAGATGAGAAACAGATATTTTTGTTATATTTCTTATAAAACAACACCATTAATAAAAACATGATTTTCTCTGTTAATAAATAAATGCACTGACAAAGTTACCACTTATTTGATATAGGAAGCACGGGTTGTGTTGCAAAGTAAACACAAGCCTTTGAATGAATATAAAGTAATTCATTCCCAAGAAAAATTCATTTTCCGTTCTGAGGCCAAGTTCTCTTTTTGAAATACTTGCCTTTAAGATGATGACCGGGTTGCTATCTGAAGTAATAGCAAGCCATATGACGAATTTTCTATTCGAACTTTATTTACAGCTTTGTGCCATTATTGAATGGCATTTTGAAGAACGTAAATATTATCGATTCTAGAAAACATGTCATGAAAACATATTTTTGAATTTTTCAGATTTTTTTAATTTTATATTCTCTTTTTTTTGAAAGATTTATAGAAAAAGAAAAAACTTTTTGGGTTTTCGGATTTTGTTATATACATATAATACACAGGATATTTCATGAGTTAGCACCATTACTCGTCTTCCTCCTCTGTCAAACGTTTTAGCATTTCCGGAGACATGCTTCTCATACCTAGCTTTTCGATCAAGAAGTTAAATCTTTCTCTTGGCACTATTCCATTCTCCACCCGCTCCTTTATAAAATGGTAGCGTACATCAATGTGCAATTGTGTTGAATGTTGTTACAGCATAGAGCAATCGCACTTTTGTTGTCGCAGTACAAAGGAATCTTATTGAATTAAAACCCATAGTTTGTTAGCTGTGATCGCATCCATTAGATTTGAGCACAACACCCAGATAAGGCAATATATTCAGCCTTTGTACTCGATATCGCAGTGCTCTTTTACTTCTTAGAAGACCAGCTAACAAGTTTATCACCTAAGAATTACAGAGCTTTACTGAGGTCCACAACTATCTTTTGGAGATTTAAGATCAAAGAACCAAGAACGAGGAAGAATATCATACTAGTATAAGCAATATAATGAAGTTTGCTATTGAAGCAAGTTATGTTATGAACTCCTTAGCCATGAGAGGCTAAATCTCTCATGACTACTCGGTGATGTTATGATAATGAATAAGTGTTTGGTATGATCATGATCTCTTTAATCTCAAGCTTATGTTGAAATCCTATTATATATTATCTTGTTCATCTTTGCTTATCAACTTAAATTATATAATCATTTCGGTATAGGTTGAGAGACCCGTTATGATCTATGTGGTTTTAAAGATTTATCTATGGTTTTTATCATTTGTACCGAGAAATCCACTTTCGTAAATTGATAAACAAATAAACTTTGATATACTAGTAACTGGATTATTTGAGTGACACATTTGGTCTAGTTAACTAAATATAAGTCTTGAGTTAATTAAGTTAGTTTGTGAAAACGTTTTTTGACGAGAAAATCCTTTTTATAAGTTAAGGTTTCATCTTCAAGGTCTTAATCATTTCCAACACTTATAAATTATTTTCAACTATCCGAGTAGTCATCTTTATTATCACTGGTAAAACAAAAGTTACTTTCAAATTTGTTAAAGTCTATTTTCTTTCTGATTATTTGAACACTACTCAAATCCCTGTGGAATGACATGGTCTTACCTAAAAATATTATACTACATACGTGGGTTATACTTTTACCCATGTGTTTCCCTATAATAAAATTGGTATTTCCAGTCATTATAAATTTAAAGCTTTTGAAACACATCAACTACGTTCGCCTTTCTTGGGTGATAACAAATCTCACAATCGCAATCACCAAGTAAATCCAACCATTGGTGTTGTCTCATTCTCAACTCCTTCTGATCAAGGATGTTTTGCAAACTTTTATGATCGGTGAACACGGTACACTTCGTTCCATACAAGTAGTGACTCAAAATCTTTAGAGCGAACACTACGGCTTCAAACTCCAAATCATAAGTCATATAATTCTTCTCATGGATCTTGAGTTGACGGGATGCATAATCTATCACTTTCTTATTTTGCATTAACACGGCACCCAAACCCTTATGTGAAGCATTGCAATAAACTATAAAGTTCTTTGTCCCTTCTGGCAAAGCTAAAATCGGTGCACTACATAATTTCTTCTTTAACAATTGAAATGCTGCTTTTTCTTTATCTCCCCATTCAAACTTTACATTCTTCTGAGTCAGCTTGGTCATAGGCTTGGCGATTTTTGAGAAACCGTCTATGAATCATCGGTAGTAACCAGCAAGACCTAAGAATTGGCAAATCTCTATTGGAGTCTTAGATGTTTCCCAATCCTAATGGACTCGATCTTAGCGGGATCCACATGAATGCCTTGGCTATTAATCATGTGCCCGAGAAATTTTACTCTTGGAATCCATAATTCACACTTGGAAAATTTTACGTACAATTCCTCCTTCTTAAGTAATTCTAGAATCAACTTATGGTTCTCTTCGTGCTCTTTGAGTAGATCAAAATATCTTCGATGAATACGATCACGAACTTGTCCAAGTAAGTCTTGCACACCGGATTCATGAGATCTATGAATATTGCTGGTGCATTGGTAAAACCGAAAGGCATAACCTAAAACTCATAACGACCTTAACGAGTTCAAAATGCGGTCTTAGGAATGTCTTCTTCATGAACTCTAAGTTGGTGATAATCTGATCTCAGATCAATCTTTGAGTAGACACTTGATCCTTGCAGTTGATCAAACAAATCATCAATTCTTAGAAGTGGATAACAATTCTTCACTGTCAGCTTATTCAACTCTCTATAGACGATGCACATCCTGAAGGATCCATCCTTCTTCTTGACAAACAAAATTAGAGCTCCCCTTGTCGGAAAGTTCTTGCAATTGATCTGACAATTCTTTCATCTCTGAAGGAGCTAGTCTATAAGGCGCCCGTGCTACAGGTGCAACACCGAGTACCAAGTTATTTTGAAACTCCACTTGTCGGGTTGGTGGGAGTCCAGGCAAGTCTTTGGGAAAGACTTCTGGGAAATCCCGCACAATAGGCACGTCCTTAAGTCGCTTCTCCTCTGACTTGTCCTTTGTCTTATTCTTAGTGATGTGTGCCAAAAAGACATGACATCCTTTCTTCAAATACTTATGGGTCTTGGTACACGATATGATATTCAATCTGGACTTTCTTCTAATGTCACTCTTATCACCTCGAATAATCAATATCTCATCACCATAGGGGATACGAACAATCTTCTCATCACAAATGATCACGGCATGATACTTTGACAACCAATCCATACCGATAGTAATGTCAAAGCTACCAACCTCTACGGGCATTAAGTCGATGTTGAACGAGTGATTTTCCAAATTTAAAGTACAACCCTGAATTATAGTATCAACTCCTATTATTTTTCCACCAGCTATGTGGAAAACTAGAAGGGGGGTTGAATAGTTTACCGCTTTTTAAATTAATGTTATGTTTGTTTATAAAAACTTAGATTCGATTTTATATGAATTCACAATATGCACAATATGAACAATTTAACTAATCAAGTAAGTAATGACAAGATATAAAACAAATATGCAAGATAAGAGATAAGAGATGGAAAGATCAAACCACAACACGAGGATTTATAGTGGTTCGGTAACGAAGCACCTCTTCGCCCTACTTCACTCCCCGAGCACCAAACTCGAGAGTTTTTTTCACTATGTCAACAAGCTCCCTTGAGGCTGAGAAAACCGTACACAACATAGCTTACACCAATTTCCGACACTAAGCAAAATGTCGAGTTCAAATCCTAGCTAGAACCAATCTATCACAACAAAACACACCACTTCATGACAATTCACAACTTGGCTTCACCACACGACTTCTTCTTCACTACACGACTATTCTTCACTTCACAACTTCTCTACCCTTCACAACCTTTCTATACTTTTCTTCACAACTTCACTTTAACTAAACACTACCTTGATCACACCAATCAAACACTACCTACTAAGATCAACCCGATCTATCTATACTTACAATGATCACCACAATCTACTTAGTATACACAACTACGATACACACCTTCAATATACACAAATGATTTACAAGATATGATACAATTGCAACAAGGTTGCAAGGACACACACTAAGCTATAATACTTCTTCACTTGATGATAGTAAGTATTCTTCTCTTGCACTTGAGGATCAAAGCTTGGATCACTTGGAAACAAGGCTTTATGATTAAATGATCAAAGGAAAGAAAGGAAAGTATAAACTGATTTAGAACAGAAAGAAAGTGTGTGCAAAAGGTGAGAAAAACAGTGGGGAATAGTCCAGTATTTATAGGCCAGCTGAGCTGGATTTTTGTCTGGGCGGTCCCCTTAAATAGGGGCCGGTCCCCTTAATAATTAAGGGGGCCGCCCGAGTGAAGGACTAAGAATCAGAACCAGGAACGTGATAATTTGAAGTTTCATGCAGATTGGTCAATTCAATAAGAGCAAGCCTATTTAGATTTAGAATCACCAATCAACATAATGTTTATGCTTTATTATAACTGTATCATGAGTAATAGGTTAGAACCAAGAAGGAAACGTTCAAACCCTAAGAAAAACTGCAACTTCGTAGGGAGAGTTAAGGGACTAAAAGTTTTTGTTTGGAATGTCAGTTACGGAATGTGACTTCATGGTGCTTGAAGATACGACTAGTGTCATTGATCATTACCTTGGATCAGTGGTGTTCGGAAAGCCGTTTATGGAAGCAACCAGGCTAGTTTATGATAAAGATGAGGGAACGGTCATGTTTGAAAGAGATAAGGAAAAGATCATATTCAAAATGCCCTACAAAATAGACATGTTCAAACACATAGATTTTACGGATAGAGGCACCAATAGCATTCCTCATTTCATCATAGAGAGGGATGATGATAAATGTAAAAAAAATCCCCTACTCACAAGCTTTTAGAATCTAGGGCCGAATACAAGTATGGAAGTTGTGTGAGAGAAATTCGAAGTTTGATGGCTGCAAAAGCCAAAAGGAAGAACAAAGGAGAAGTCATGTAAGGACGTGTGACTTCGATTCTAGCTACAAGACTCGTAAATAAAGAAAAATGCTTTTTGGGAGGCAACCTAATATTTACTTTTCCTGAAATTAGGAGTGTCTTGTGTTTTAATTATTTATTGTTGTTTTATTATGTTTGAATTATTTGTAATCATGCTTTGTTTGTTTATAACTTCGTCTTATTTGCAATCAAAAGTATTTTGCAACCAAATAAGTGTAGGGGAAATATCTGGTTTTTAAAACCAAATCAAACATTTAAAATAAATTGTTTAGATTAATTCGCGTTAGTTACGAGTCATATGATTGTTATGATTAATTCTAGGTTTTTATGCAGTGCTTTCTTTAGATTTGACTAATAAAATTGCGTGCAGGAAATTTCTCATTAAAAATGAAAAAGAAATTTTCACAGACGCTGGAGACGACGTTAAGATTTATCCTGACGGCGTCGCATCTCCAGCTATGTAAAAATTCAAATTTTTTCAAGTATTTCTGAAAAATAAAATGTGCAATATTTAAAATTTGTTATTCTTTTGTACACCTGCATATACCTATAATTATATCATTACTCTCATCCTATCTTTATTGCTTTCATAGAGTCGAAACCCTAAACTCTCATTGTATATTTATCTATCCCGCCGATTTTATGCTTGGTATAGTTGTCTTTGTCTTTGATTACATGTTATATTTGTCAAGAAGAAGCTTGGAAGATCTTAGGATGTTCTCATTAGATGATTCTTGGAGGACTATTTAACCAGTTATCGCATATTTTTCTCCATTATTGAGCAAAACAAGGGATTACTGGTTTCTTTTACTTGTTTTCTTTTCTTTTTATTCATTTTTACATGTACTTCTATACAACATTGGGGGCAATATTCAACTTAAGTGTAGGGGGAAATAAGCCTTAGAAACTATTCCTTCATTTTCCATTTGCTTTGTTCCTTAAAATGAAGGGTAATATATCAAAACATAGCATAAAAAGGTAATTTGACCCAAATTTAATTTTTTTTATGACACGTATCGACGAAAACCAAGTATTAATAGCGTCTCATGGATAGGAATGTGTATGACTAGCACAAAAACTCTCAAATTTCAACCCCAAAAATGTGAGGTTCACCTTTAGATCTTTAAGAATTCTGGAATCCATTATAAAATAACCAAGATAGTTTATACCTTTAGCTTTCTCAAGTTAAGGTTTGAATGTAATCGTATGTCTCTTTTCTGTCATTACGGATGTGTACATATGGTGTTAGTCGCCTTTTCTGGAGCATTGGTATCGGTATTAAATTATATGAGTGTATCGGTAGTATATTAAATTCTAGAACTTATTTTTGTGATGCATCTCGAAACCGCATAGTAGTATTAGGATTTGCTAGAAAAGAGGCACTAGGATTAACTCATGTTTTAAACGTGTAATTGTTATTATGGTTGCATCAACTATATAACTATCATACACCGTTGCCATGCACTCATTTTTAGTGTAGGATACCCCTAGTACAACCCTCCAAGCCTATCCTTTTTCACTGTCCTTGTAATTTTCTGGTTAAGCTAAACTATTAATGAAGAGCATTGTTAAACCTTAAACCAATCGTTACACCCAAATTGCCTTAGCCTACCTTGTATGTACTCACTTTTAATACATTATTGTTTTAACCCAAGTTAATTATTTGAGTACACGGTTGCTAAGTCCTTATTTTTGGGATAAAAAGTCTTCTTGATGTTGTTAGAATTACTGCTGCTCATGTTTGTATTAATACTACTCAGCTAGAGTTAGTATTGCTTAGAGACTTCAAAGAAAAATATGTTAAATATTTACTACTGCTAGTACACATTTAGTATTGCTAGTGAATATTAATGATGCTAATGAACTTCAAAGAAAATATGGTAAGTAGTTACTACTGCTAGTACAAAGTTAAGACTACTCAGTTGATGTTAATGCTGCTAGTGAAAATATGCTTGAATGTATACTGTATGTGAATGTGTAAGTTAATGCTGCTTAGTGTAGTATGCTTTATTTGATATGTATTTAGTTGTTTATTAGACAAAGATTTTTAGGAACTTAAGAAAGTATTGTAAGCCGACTTGGACTCCTTAGTGTATAAAAGGAGGTCCTAGGGCATAAAGTTTGATGTACCAAAACCATCACCAGAACCAAAACCAAAAATACAACTAGACATATAATTCTTAGCTTTAAGGTCTTTGTAACCCTAATGCTTTAAGAGTATTTGTATTATTATCATTAATAATATTGAAGCTTGTTTGTTGAATTATATGTTCATAGAATTACTGTTTCATTTATATTCTTCGTTATATATTAAAAGATTAGGATTTCGCATAATATTTGATATATTCAAACAAAGTTTTATGAGTTTGTGTTAGATTTATCTATATATAACTTAACGTAAACAAGATTACGGATTTCATCTATTGAGTGGATCAACAAGTGGTATCAGAGATTGTTATGAAGTTCTTATATAGAGAAGTACTGTTTTTTATTCATATAGATCTTTTTTTTATGATATTTGAGCATGAGTCGGCTCACATACAATGGTGGATGCTAACCATAGTGTCCCATGTCGATACCTGGGGGTTTGAGATTTGGTGTATGGGGTGGTTTCTTGTGTCCAATGGGTTATAGTCGTGCATGTGGAAGTCGTGTGAATGGTGCAACCTTGCCAAAAACAACAACTGTGGAAGGTGTTGTGACAGTGATGCCTATTACAACTCTGAAGAAAAGGCTCAGAGAAGATTAGAGGTAAAAGCTAGAAGTACTTTAATGATGGGCATTCCCAATGAACATCAGTTAAAGTTTAACTCTATAAATGATGCTAAGAAGTTGCTAAAAGATGTTGAAAAGAGATTTGGTAGGAATACAGCTACAAGAAAGACATAAAGGAATCTCTTAAAGAAGCAATATGAAAACTTCACTGCTTCAAGCTCATTGATGCTTGATCAAACTGGCGTCGATTTGGCTTTGTCTTTCACAGTCTTTTCCATTCCGAGTCCGGTTTTGTCGTTTTGGCTTTGTTTTTCGTCCTTTTCTTAGTTATCCGTTCCTGCACAATACAATTAGCAAAACAAGCATATATTTGGCATTTTAAGTCCGTTTTTGGTTATTTTAGCTCGTTTTTAAAGGTAAAAGGTATGTGTAATTAAGCACATACCAGTGTCCTCTTCAAATAACAACACTAGCAGCACTAATGAAGTAGTTAAAACTGCTCATGGAGTTTCAACTGCTAGCACTCAAGTTAATGCTGCTAACTTTACAAATATTGATAACTTGAGTAATGCTGTTTTTTGTGCATTATTTGCTAGTCAACCAAATAGTCCTTAACTTATACATGAGGACTTGTAACAAATCCATCTAGATGACATGGATAAGATGGATTTGAGATAGAAAATGGCCACGTTGACTATGAGGGCAAGAAGGGTTTTGAAGAATACAGGAAGGAAGTTTACTGTTAATGCCAATGAGACTATTGGTTTTGATAAGTCCAAAGTGGAGTATTACAACTACCACAAGAGGAGACATTTTGCTAGGCAGTGTAGAGCTCCAAGAAATCAAGACAACAAGAACAAGGAAAGCTTAAGAAGGAGTGTGCCTGTGGAAACATCTACTTCCACAGCTTTGGTGTCATGTGATGGTCTTGGTGGATGTGACTGGAGTGATCAGGTAGAGGAAAGGCCTAATTATGCACTCATAGCTTTCTTATCTTTAAGTCCTGACTCAGAGGTATCCAATGATTCTATTTGTTCAAAATCTTATTTAAAAACTATTGAATCTTTTAAATCTCAAAATGATCAACTATTAAAAGATTTAAAGAAATCCGAGTTAATGGTTTTAGGTTATAAGACAGGTTTAGAGTCTGTGGAAGAAAAACTTGAAGTTTATAAAGCAAATGAGTCTATTTATTTACAAGATATTAAGGGCTTAAAATTTGAAAATCATATAGGAGAAATAGGTATTAGAGAGCTTAGGAAGAAGCTTGAAATAGTTCAAAAAGAAAAAGATGGCATTCAACTTAATATAAATAAATTTGAACATGCATCTAAAAGTTTAAACAAGCTCATAGAGTGTCAGATTGTTGACAATTGCAAGAAAGGTTTAGGCTACGAAAATTATAATGCAGTTCCACCTCCCTACACAGGAAAATTCATGCCTCCAACACCTGACTTGTATTTTACTGGTTTAGATGAGTTTGTTAATGAGCCTGTAGTTGAGAACTGTAAAGCTATGTCTGGTGAAGAAGAGCCTAAGGTAGTTAGGAAGA
Source organism: Tanacetum coccineum (assembly GCA_026074375.1). NCBI lineage: Eukaryota > Viridiplantae > Streptophyta > Magnoliopsida > Asterales > Asteraceae > Tanacetum > Tanacetum coccineum. The sequence goes on along the minus strand of BQNB010090793.1, from coordinate 3,071 downwards.
ATGATGATGCCCTAATTAATGAAGAATGGGTATCAAATGATGATGAAGAAGATGTGGCTCAACCTAAAACTGAAAAGAAAACAGTTAGGCCTAGTATTATTAAGAAAGAGTTTGTCAAATCTAAACAACAAGAAAAAACTGCTAGGAAAACTATTAAACAAGTTGAGCAACATAGGAAAAATTGGAACAATATGATGTCTCAAAAACTAGGAAGCAATTTTAAGATGTTTAATAAGGCCTGTTATGTGTGTGGAAGCTTTGATCATTTGCAGGTTGATTGCAATTACCATCAAAAACAGTTTCAAAATCAAAGGATGGTAAAACCTGTTTGGAACAATACTCAAAGGGTGAATCATAAAAACTTTGCTAAAAACACTTACCCCTATGCTAAAAAGAACTTAGTTCCAAGAGCAGTACTAATGAAGTCTGGTTTAGCATCAGTTAATACTACTAGACAAGTTAATGCTGCTCACTAAAAAACAACAGTGAATGCTGCTAGACCAATGTCAAATCTTTCTAAATCAGCACATTCAACTGTTAAGAGGCCCATTCATAAGAGCACAACATTTAAAAATAATAATATTAATCAAAGGGTTAATACTAAAAATCTTAATATTGCTAGGCCAAAAGTAGTAGTTAATGTTGTTAAGGGAAATAATTTTAATGCTGTTAAGGCCTCAGCTTGTTGGGTTTGGAAACTAAAGCATCAAGTTTTAGACCATGTTTCAAAACACAATAGTGCATCAATCACCCTAAAAAGTTTGATTATATTCATGCACAAGGCAGATGCAAGTCAGTGATGGCTTGGGTCCCTAAAAGAAATTGATTTTCCTATCTAATATGCAGGGCAATCTACAAATGGATTTACAGGATCAAGGAGTGATTGATAGTGGATGCTCAAGGTACATGACAGGGAATATGTCATATCTTACAAACTATGAAGAGATAGATGGAGGATATGTTGCTTTTGGACGAAACCTCAAAGGAGGGAAAATCATAGGAAATGTACCATTAAAACTGGTAATCTAGATTTTAAAAATGTGTATTTTGTGAGAGTGTTAAAGTTTAATCTCTTTAGTGTCTCACAAATGTATGATAAAAAGAATAGTGTTCTTTTTAATGACACTGAATGTATTATTTTATTTCCAAACTTTAAGTTAATTGATGAAAGTCAAGTTTTACTTAGAGTTCCTAGAAAGAACAATATGTATAGTGTTGATTTAAAGAACATAGTTCCTAAAGGAGGTTTAACTTGCCTTTTTGCAAAAGCCACATCTGATGAATCTAAACTTTGGCATATAAGGCTAGGTCACTTAAATTTTAAAACCATGAATAAATTGGTTAAGGGAAATCTTGTAAGAGGTTTACCTTCCAAACTTTTTGAAATAATTAAACCTCTGTATAGCTTGTCATAATGGAAATAGAACAGATGCTTTTCTCGTAAGTCTAAAAACTTGATAACTCAATTAGTCTTCCTTTACAATTGTTGCCTATGGACTTTTTGGTTCAACATTTGTAAAAAGTCTTAAGAAGAAAAGTGTATTGCCTAGTGTCACAGATGATTACAATTAGATTACCTGGGTTTTCTTTCTAGCTACTAAGGATGAGACTAGTGGTATTCTTAAGTCCTTTATAACTAGGATAGAAAATCTAGTAGATCACAAGGTTAAGGTGATTAGATGTGATAATGAGACTGAATTAAAAAATAGAGAGATGAATTAATTTTGTGAAATGAAGGGTATTTTGAGAAAATTTAGTGTAGCTAGAACTCCTCAACAAAATAGAGTTGCTGAGAGGAGGAATAGGACACTAATTGAGGCTGCTAAGACTATGCTAGCTGATTCTAAGTTGCCAACTACTTTTTGGGCAGAAGCAGTTAATACTGCTTGCTATGTGCAAAATAGAGTGTTAGTAGTTAAGCCTCATAACAAGACCCCATATGAATTTTTTCATGGTAGAACACCAAATTTAAGTTTTATGAGACCATTTGGGTGTCTTGTTACCATTCTCAATACCATAGATCACTTAGGCAAATTTGATGGTAAGGCTGATGAAGGTTTCTTTGTTGGATACTCTTTGAATAGTAAAGCCTTTAGAGTATTCAATAGTAGAACAAGGATAGTGGAAGAAAACTTGCATATTAGGTTTAGTGAGAGTACACCTAATGCTGTAGGTAGTGGACCAGATTGGTTATTTGATATTGATGCACTAACAAGAACAATGAATTATAAGCCACTTGTTGCAGGTATACAATCTAATTGTTTTGCAGGTACAAAAGCAAGTTATAATGCAAGTCAAGCTAGAAAGGAGATAGAACATGTCAAAGATTACATTTTGCTACCATTATGGACTGCTGATCCACCATTGTTGAGATTAAAAGACTTCTTGATGATCTTAAAGTTACTACTGCTCAGGTTTGTGTTACTGTTGCTAAGCTAAAGTTAGTCCTGTTCATTAACTTTAATGAAAGATATGCTAAGTAGTTAGTGCTGCGAGTATAAAGTTAGTACTGCTAGTTCCCAGTTACTACTGTTAGTATATATTAGTACTGCTAGTATAAAGTTAGTACTGCTAGTGTAAAGTTAGTACTGCTGGTAAAGATTGAAGAAAATATTCTAAGTAGTTACTAATGCTTGTGCTCAGTTAATGCTGCTGGTGTATAAGTTGCTACTGCTCAAAGACTAAGACTGCTGAAAGAGTTTCTACTGTCAGAGAAAGGATAAAGACAGAAGAAAGGATAAAGACAAAAGAAAGAATAAAGATTGTTTGGAGATCAAGATTACTTACGTGATAAGTATTACTTATTTATAGAATAGATCATAGAGAATATTCTAAGTCTTAAGAATATATTGTAAATCGACTAGGACTCCTTGATGTATAAAAGAAGGTCCTAGGGCATAGAGAATCATATCACCAAAAATGAGTCATTCATATAATTGTCATAGCTTCAAGGTTTTGTAACCCTAATACTAGGAGAGTATTCGTATTATTCTTGTGGAAAACTAGAAGGGGGGTTGAATAGTTTACCGCTTTTTAATTTAATATTTAAAATTTGTTTATAAAAACTTAGA
>BQNB010090792.1:0-27053 GCA_026074375.1 Tanacetum coccineum | reverse complement strand
TTCTTTAAAGGCTAAGAAAGAATCTAGTGATGAAGAGTGTTTGACTTCCAGAAGTGAAGACGAACAATACGCTATGGTGGTAAGAGACTTCAAGAAATTATTTAAGAGAAGAGGTAGATTCGTGAGACAACCTCAAAACGACAAAAAGACATTCCAAAGAAGTCGTGATGACAAGAACAGTAAAAGTGATAGAAAATGCTTTAGATGCGGCGACCCGAATCATCTTATTGGAGAATGTCCAAAACCACCAAAAGACAAGAACCAAAGAGCATTTGTCGGAGGTTCTTGGAGTGATAGCGGTGAAGAAGATGATGAGAAAGTCAATAACAAAATGTGTCTAGTAGCTCAAGCATCAAGTGAGGTATGTTCCAAATCCTCTTACTTTAGTGATGAAAACTCGTCAATAGATGATGTAGTATTAAATAATGAATATGATAAACTGTGCAAAATGAGTTTAAATATAATCACTAAAAATAAAAGACTAAAAGCCACTAGAGATAGCTTTGAAAAGGAAGTTAGTATTCTAAAAGAAAAAGTGTCTACACTTGAGAAAAACAAAGGAGTTGATCTCGAATGTGTAAAATGTCATATGCTTAAAATTGAAAATGAAAAGCTTAAAGTGGAAGTTCTTAAACTAACCAAGTTTGAAAAGAGCATACATTGCTTAAATGAAATGTTAAATAATCAAAAACCCTCCGGTGAAAAGTTAGGTTTAGGGTTTGTGAAGATCGTTTAAGCCCATCTAGGATATGTTTTACAGATAATATAAGTACGTAGCAGAATATAAAAGGTATCACCCCTGATGGGGGTTCCCAAAAATGGAGCTGTGCCCCCTTAATGGTGGCACGGCCAGCCCCAAAGTAAATATGTGACCCGCACTAGGAACCACATCCTGGATCTGAGAAAACTGTTCTGTTTCAAAATCTATTTTTGGACCAGACCAAAACACATAAGTAAACAATTAAGCAGTTCCCGTAGCGTAGTGATAATGAAATTAAGAAATTCTATAAAGACCCTTTGTCAGAAGCCCGGAGGTTAGATTTTCAAAACCAATTTTATATCCAAAAACTCCACCACCTAGAAGAGTCATAAATAATTATCATCGTCCTAAAACACCGCAACCAAAAAGAAACATTGGTCGAAAAAATCAACCTCGTGGTTTTCCTGTAACTTGGAACAACTTCCCACGACAAAGTTACATGCCATGGGAAATGTGTCTTCCATTTCCACATACCAACCAATTGTATCAAATCAAGGATGTTTAGACGAACTAAACAATTTTGGACCCATGAGATAATGGGGAAACAAATGTTTGAGTTGTTGCCTTATATAAATAGATGATGTCCTTGGGAGTCGACTTGGAGCCCCCGATGAGCTGATAAATGATAGACGGCAATGCTCAAACATCATGAAGGGTAACCCCCCCCCAAAAAAGCTCTTCTCAAGCTACAAGGCATAGAACAGAGGTAACGTCATTTTTGGTAGTAATCTTTGCGGTAACATCATTGGCAAAGGTACGATTTCTAATGACTCTCTCAAAATAGATAATGTAGAGCATGTAGATAACTTAAAATTTAACTTGTTAAGTATAGACAAAATATTATGATAAATAAATGGATAGTAACTTTCTCTGAACATAATAGTGAAAATTACTAATTGATGGGTAAAGGTCATAGGTAAAGGTAATAGGTAAGAAGGCTTATATGGTGATGAAATAGAAATTAGCCCTAAAGACCAAATTTGTCTAGCAGCGATTGATGAAAACTCTACGTTGTGGCATAGGATATTAGGTCAAGCAAAATGTGTCCTCATTTAATCGTCTGCATCTAAAATTAGTTCGAAACATACCTAACTTAAGTTGATCAACACTATCTATGAAGCTTGCAAAATTGGAAGCAAGCTCATGGCTAGTCATGAAGCAAAGAATATAGTCTTAACGACTAGATGCTTAAACTCCTTAATATGGATCTCTTTGGTCCGACATCCGCCTACGGATTACTAAGGAAACCGCTAACAACGCTATAGTCAAAGTAGAGACTACTTTATGTAATACTTTGGACTAGAAATTCCTAAGACAAAACCGAAGCTTTCGATCAAAATTCGAAGATTTAGTAAGAAGATGCAAAACCTATTAGGTATGTACAATAGTGTCAATAAGAACCGACCACGGTAGGAAATTTGATAATGAGGTACAATTTGGAGAGTTTTGTAATGCCAATGGTATTACACATAACTTCTCAGCTCCACGCACTCCTCAATCATATGGCGTGGTTGAAACGAAAAATAAGACACTTTAGTAACTGATTAGACTAAGATGAAGTAGCCAATCTTTGCATAAAAAGTTTTGGTGTAACCAGTAGACACCATCAAACATACATTCCAACCAAATCCTATTAGAACAACATTAGGGAAAACACCCACCGCACACTTAAGAGGTAGGAAACCTACATTAGATATACTTTTAGAGTGTTGGGAATAAGTGCTTCATTCTAACACTAGAAGAGTACCTTACACAGTTTTGACCCCAAAGTCATACAGGTATCTTTTTGGTTATTATCATCAAAATGTAAAGCCTGCATCATCATAAACAAACACACTAAGAAAGGTGAAGAATCACTTAACTTGACATTCAATGAAAACTCCTCCTCGACCGTCCCTCTAAGACTCACCCTGGTGAAATGATAACTTAATGAAGAAGAAGCAATTAAGGTCACCGAAAAGAAAAACCTAGAAAGTGACATTGTGGATGAAACTTTAGAGATTGACAAAATAGTCAATATTAAGGAATCTAGGAACCATCTATTAGAAAATGTCATAAGAAAACATTAACCAAAAACCCAGAGATTCACAAGCCCAAAACCAAAGTAAATTCTTTTGTTTTATATCAACTATAAAACCTAAGAATGTGAATGACGCCTTAAACGGATGATGTTGGATAGTCGCTATGCAAGAAGAATTAAATTCAATTCATTGCTAACGACGATTGAGAGTTATCCACAACTATGAATATGACAATATAGGAACAGAATGTGGGTGTTTAAAATATTTAGACAGACGTATTGTTTCCTCGAAATAAGGCTAGGTTATTTTGCTCAATTGCTATAATCAACAAGAGGCATCGATTATGATGAAACTTATGCCCTATTGCCAGACTTTAGTCAATTAGGAAACTAATAAGTTTATGTTTTAGCTTATACTTTAACTATTCCAAATGGATGTAAAAAGTGCATTCTTAAACGGTTTTATCAATGAGGAGGTATATGTGGCACAACCTCCAGGATTCATTGACTTTGAAAAACCGAATCATGTTTATAAACTAAAGAAAGCTTTATATGGTCTTAAACAAGCATCCAAAGCTTCGTATGATAGATTAAAAGCTTTACTTATTAAACATGAATATAAAATGGAAATGGTAGATGTAACACCCCCAAAATGGGTCGCAGCGGAATAAGGATCCGGGGCGTGTTACTTCAAGATCAACAGCACAAGATAATATAAGAACGACACAAAAAGTCGTTTAAAATGATACATTGGATTTAATGAAAGAGTTGTTACACAAAGCATATAGCTTTACTTGTTCCTTGTTTAATATTACAAAAGTTGACAATACATTTCCAAAGTGTTTTAGTTAATGGGTGCGACCAAGGTGTTTGGTCGGTCGTGAGGAGGATTGTTGATATTTTTTTGTAGGTATAGGCATGCACGTAAATCTTTAAGCGTGCAAATCCCAAAATGTAACCCAATGCATCCTTGGCACCCCGTGCGTATTGGGACCCACCTGCAAACATTGCTTTAAACGTCAACAAAAATTGTTGGTGAATTCATAGTTAATGTATTAAATATGCCGGACCGCAAGACTTTCCCCGAGATGGTACGAAAACCATATACCTATACACTAAAGCTCATGACACTGAAGCTCGACAGTCCTTGTTTCGCAAAATATTGCTACACATCCCTCAATGATGTTCTAACCACAATACGATCGCCTGATTCGACATGCTATAACGTTTTCGTTCTCGTGATAGCTAGTCACACCGAACGTGGAGGTCGTTACCCAAATTAATCACTATAATAACGTTCGCCTTGCTCACATAATTAATTCCCCAACTACATCTATGCAATTGACAGTTCATGAATAATGGCTTAACTTGGTTATCTCTACTTAGGCATACATGATAATCAATGCAAAATATCCACTTTCTTCCAATTTTGTAAAACAAAGCATGTTTCCACCCCAAATAAAGTAAATCATAAAACTGTCAAATGTGTGGGCTATGAACTCACCTCAAGTGAGTGATCTGATAATTTTTTATATCAAAAAGTGGGAATGGCTCACAGTATTTCCCGATGCAACCTAATTAAATATAGTCGTAAAAGTACGAATCACATGGTAATCTCTACCATGCATAAGTCTATTTAGCTAATCACATCAACTAATTGTTTGAGTGAAAACATATTTATAATTATAATACATTTATAAAAATCTGAATAATGTAATAGTAGTTTACTCCTAGTAGTGTTTGTAGTTCCTCCATGGTAGTGTTGTAGTTCTCCTGGTAGTTACAGTTATGATACTGACTGTAGGTGTTTGTTACTACTGGTAGTGGTTGTTACTCAATGGTATTGTTGTTACTACTGGTAGTCGTATTAGTTTATATTCAAAGTCTGACCCACAATAAATGAACCCATAAATCACATTTCATGACTCGTGTTCTAAAAAGAATTTATAAACGAAACGATATTTTTGAACAACTTCCATGTTCTGTCCGAGACCCGAAACTCCGACCGAAAGCGGCGAAAAAGCACTCGCAATCGAGATCTGATGCAGTGTATCAATTACCAAAAAAGCTAGATTTTGCCCAGCCTAACGACCCGTTATCACACGCTTTTAGACTAAAGAATCTCGCGGGGAATAAAACGACCTTCCGAACGACTTTTCGTGGTTTCGCGCGAAGGCCCGAAACACTCTAAAGTGCCGGAAATACCATCTTTAAATCCTAAGCATAAACCACTAACTTAACAAATCTAGGATTTTCATAAACCTCGTTTTCACTCTAACTTTTGTTATAAATCCTATTGACAAGTTTCTTACCTTTTTCCGAATCGTCGTGAATCTACAACTTTATAAAAATAATAAAATAATGTTGTTAAATATACGAATTAACAGAATCTTTGAGTGACCTTGTTGGATCCATTATTAACCGTGCTTTTAAACTTACTTACTTTTGTAGTTCAAATATTTTACCACCAACTTATTATGGTAAATACTTTCTCATCCCTCTTTAACATGAATTAGTAATATCTCAACATATATAATATGCGCATAAATGAGCATTACAAGTAAAAACTCCATTTACATGTTTAAAAATCCTACATGGGATTCAAGCTACAATGAACTTAACATATCATAAAATGAATATTAAAAGAACATAAAGGTTCTAGATACCTTAAGGTGTTACGTGATGAGGAACAAGTAATCAAAACCCTTGTTAGATAGAAATCCAAGCTTATAACCCTTTAAAACCTTATCTTGTCCAAAACCCTAAAATTGGATTATCATCCTTAAGACCTATCAAATGGTTATCCAACCTACAAAATCAATACTTCTTAGAATACTTAATATGATGTACAAACAATAGTAGGTGTAGAAAAATCAAGGTATGGATTTATATATGGGTGGCTTTGGCCGTGGCTTATCATAGAGCAAAAGGGATAGATTTTTAACTTTCACTAAGTGTTAATGTAGAGTAATGATATCTATGAGATTACTTGCATCATATATGAGCTAGATAGTCAAAAAGTTTGCAATAGTAATCAGGGACAATATAGTGATTAAGGAAATGAATTGTCAAAGGGTATGGGAAGCATGGGTAATGGCTTCATTAAATTAGTAGAGAAGTACCTAACTATGTGGTGAATTTTGTGATAAATCTAGTATAACTTCCATCTAGTCCGGTTTTCTTGTAGGTATAATATGATGTGAGAGTGTAATTGTAAATTTTTGGTATTGGGTATAAATGTGATGGGGGTATTTTGTTGAATCGTAAAAAGTTTTTGGTAGATCCAGGTAAGCCTAAACTATTTATTACGAAACGTTATACACTATACGTAACCTGATAAAAAAATGAAACAAAGTTAATAATTATCCTCAAAAAGAGTAATAACTTAACCCTTGCTTGATGTATACAATTAATTGTTTGTGCCCTTTCTTGAACACTGAACGCTAATTTTTAGCCTTACGCCGATTATGAAACTTAATTCCAATGAAATGCAATGCAAACGCTACGATACTAAAAAAATAGTAATTGTATTGACGACGTCAATGACTGAAAACACAGGGTGTTTATAGACTTCCTCTTTAAGACGAGCCTTGTCCTCAAGGCTCACAGATCAGCACTTGACACGGTGTGGTCTTGGTGAAGAGGTGTGGGTATTTCTTCTTGATTGGTCTTTCACATTACCAAGTACACTCAGGACCTCTCTTGGAGTTCATTCGAACTTTGACTAATGGGATCCACTTTCGCTTCAAACCGTTAAGAACTCACTGGCCCACTATTTCAAATGGTTCTCCTCAGCAAAATGGAAGCTTGCATAAGATGAAGTCCATATCCCAACGTAACGAGCCTAATGGTTCGTCGGCAAGACAACATTTCAAGGTTGGACCAAAGGAATTATTATGAAACTCTGCTACAGTCTTCTTAGGAAGCTCGAGCTTGTAAGCAACCTCTCCAACCTTCTCTAACACCTTGAAAGGTCCAACATACCTAGGGTTTAACTTCCCCCGTTTGCCAAAACGTACAACCCCTTTCCAAGGCGAAACTTTAAGCATAACTTTATCCCCGACTTGGAATTCCACCATCCAGTTTACGCTTCAGATCGGCGTAACTCTTCTGTCGATCACGGCGGCTTGCACCTTTGCTTGATCTGGATGATTTTCTCAGTGGTCCTCTTGAGTTAGTTCGGACCAAGGATTTGAAGCTTCTCCACTTCATCCAACAAACCAGGAGAACTGACACTTTCGACCATAAAGCTGCTTCGAATGGTGCGCCTGTGATGCTAGCGATAGCTTATAGTTATATGATAACTCGAACTAATGGCAAATGGTTAACCCACCCCTTTCCAAAGTCGATCACACAAGCAACGCAGCATATCCTCTAAGTTTGTAATGGTCCTCACAGCTTTGTCCCGTCTGTTTATGGATAGGTACTTTTGTACTCATATCCAAAATAGTACCAAAGCGTTACTGAAGTGACCTCCAGAAATTTGATGCGAATCTGAGGGTCGCGATCCCAAATTATTGAGACATGTATTCGCATGTCCTCTTGACCACCTCCTTTAGGTATATTCTTTCGAATTTTATATCAAGAAGGATCAGTCTCTCTCAATCGGTGTGAAGATCGCATACCTATAATCGTCAACGATCCTACCAAATGTGTCGTAGCCTTGCACGACTTAGGAAAATAGGGGCCCTTGTAACAATACCATGGTGATGTTGTCCCACTCCATTGGGTATCTTGGTTGTAACCAATAATCCCGATGGCCCTTGATGTGTCGCGGTTCCTTGACCTTAAAGCACAGGTACAAACACATTGCAAACAATAGGTGGCGATGGTCGGCTTTCATATTGTGTGGGCTAACCAAAATAACTTCTTCATGTCTTGGTGCATTTTGTCGGAACCCGGATGTATAGAGTATTTTGATTTGTGGGACTCGTGCATGATCACATCCACAAATCGCATAACAAGTAAACCAGCTCCTGGCCAATGAGGCATAGGGTTCCATCCGTACGTGTTGGAGGAACCAACTTTTGTTCCCTAATCCTCTAGAAATTTAGCATTTCAATCAACATTCCCCCAACGTACTTCACTCTTATTGTTCTCTGGTTTTCCCGCGCTTCAGCTGAGCATTGAAGATCTGTTTGGGAAGACCAAGCTAATATGTTAGACTAAGGCTCGAACTCTTAACGTGGTTATCCCGTTCTTATCCCTCTCAAAGCATCAGCAAACGACATTTTGCTTTCCCCGGGTGATAACGAATATCGCAACATAATCACTTAGCAACTCTAACCATCGGCGTTGCATCATGTTCAAAACTCTTTTTATTATGATCTAAAATGGTTGCAAACTCCTGTGATCGGTGAATCACCGTACACATTAGTTCCATATAAATAATAGTCCTCCATATCTTAAAGCGAACACCACTGCACCAAGTTTCCAAATCATGAGTTGTATATTCTTCTCAAGGAATTTTTACTTGGACGTGATGCATAAGAAATCACCTTGTCTCATCTGCAGTAACACAACACAACGAACACACAGCGCCAAAACCCGTTGAAAGAATAGCATCGCAGTAATACAATAAAATCGTCGTTTCCTTCGGGTAAAGCCCGAATTGTGCACTACACAACTTATCTTAAATAACTGGAACGCTGCTTCTGTTTGTCACCCCACTTCAAACTTGACCTCTTTAGTGAGCCTTGGTCCATTTTTGGCTATCTTGAAAAACCCTTCAATGAATCCTCCGTATACCCAGCAAACCTAAAAAATTGACGAAAAACTCCGTTGGTGCTAGGAGAATGCCCAATCTTAATGGATTTAATCTTAGTTGGACTGCATGAATGCTTACTATCAATCACGTGACCGAGGAACTGTGACTTTGGGAATCCATAAATTCATACACTTGGAAAATTTGGCTTACAACTCATCTTTCTTTAAGTAACGCTAAGATTAGCTTAAGGTGCTCTTCGTGTTCTTTCTTATTCTTCGAGTATATCAAAATATCATCAATAACGATAATCACAAATTTATCCAGATATGGTTTGCACACCCGATCCATGAGGTCCATGAATACGGCAGGTGGCGTTCGTCAAACCAAACGCAATAACTTGAATTTTCATAATGTCCTATATCGAGTTCTGAAGCAGTCTTTGAAATTTCCTTCCTTCTCGAACCCTCAGTTTGGTGATCCCTGACCTCATAGGTCAATCTTCGAGTTATGACCACTCAACCCATACTGATCAAATAGATCCTCAATTCTGGGATTGGATAACAGTTCTTAACCGTTAGTTTATTCAATCCCCGATAATCAATGCACATCCGGAATGATCCTTCTTTCTCTTGACAAACAAGACCGGAGCTCCACAGGGTGAGGAACTGGGTCTTATAAGGCCCTTGTCGGACAGCTCCTTTAGTTGCTCCGACAACTTTTTCATTTCGGAAGGCGCCAATCGATAAGGTGCCCGTGCTACGGGTGCGGTACCAGGTACCAATCGATTGAAATCCACTTGTCGAGTCGTAGGAAACACGCAAGAGTCCTCAGGAGAATACTTCAGAAAGTCTCGAACTATGGAGAACAGTCCTCAAGTCGCTTCTTCTCCGACTTGATCTTCAATTCCTTTGTCATGACATGTCCCAAAAAGATAGGAAATCCTTTTTGCAGTACGATCCTTTCTTCGTTTTTAGTGGACAGCAATGATATTTAATTGTGTCGCATTTTCCCCTATTACTATCTGTCACCATGTATTATAAAGTTCCGTTCTTCCATATGATGCAAACAATCTTCTTGGTTTAGGATTTGGTATAAGATGATGCCAACTTTATAGTAAGACAGAGTGAAGGTCTGCTTAGTTGATATGGTTACTAATTTGAATTTCCAAAAGTAAACGTGTTCTATGAATACGTAACACAAAACATGATATAATAAGAGAATTGTTTCCTTAACAAATAGTTTTAATAAGAGTGACTACTCTTCACACAGCAATATACTTTCCTGAATTATACATAGTTGATCAGACCAATGAATAATTGAGGGACTAAACGATGCCTTGCTCATATGTCAAAATTAGCAATAATAATTTCATATATTCCACTGATGAGTAGTTTGTAAGTAAATAAAATTCAAGTTAATATTGAAGAAGATAGTGCAGCAGCAAACCAGTAAAGCATGCCTCCACGAAATAGTATCGTAGCGTATGGTTGTTAAATAGTACGTCCGTACTAGTACGGGATTTAGTCTTAGAAAGCAAGATGATATGGTGTGGAGAGGTGGGTGATGTAGAAGCAGACTCATCAGTCTCAAATGCCTTTGTATTCTCATCTTGAGGGGACAGGATCATCTGTAGGTACAGTAGAAGGGTCGGCTGGAGATAGGTGCTCCTTCTCCTCCCCGTCCTCCTCATCCTTCTCAACATCATCATCATCATTGTCATCATCAGATGACTCATTATCATAATTGTCTCATCCGTCGGTGGGATGGTCAGCAGGATCCTCCTCAGGGTCCTCCTTATCCTCTTCCGGATCAGAATTAGCAATGTAGCCTGGTGATAGGGCTATAGGTGAGGCATCAGCAGATAGAGGTTGATCCTTCCTTGGTTCCTCTATCTCCTCATCAGAAGCTCACTGGAATCTCCATGGCTCGAAATTAATATAAACAGACGTGTAGGTAACCGTCGATAATGAAAACATAACTGCTTGCAACGAGCAAAACTTAACTTATATAAATATATTATATAAGGCTGGTATGGTAAATACGAGTATGCACTTATGGCATAAATGAATGATGGTAAGGTATCATATTCGATAGCTTAATGTTTAGGTAGCGCTTAGGACCTACAAGCTTATCGTACTACCTTGCCTAAAGAAATGTTCCCCTATTCATATACATAACCCTTATATAAATAATTGTAGAGTTGTGCGAAAGAATGCAAACTCATCTTTGTATATATACAATTAACCCTTATAGTAACGTACGTACTATAATATGAACACGTATATGCATCATGTAAGCATCTAGTAAAACTAATGCAAACAACTAGTGTATGTATGTCCCGTAAAAATCCCTTTTTATGAATGCAATGTTTGAAAACGGTTATAGTCCAGCAAAAATATTTGACCTGGTTCTCTATAACCTTGGCTCTTGATACCAATCTGTAACACCCCCAAATTGGGTCGCAGCGGAATAAGGGTCCGGGGCGTGTTACTTCAAGATCAACAGCACAAGATATATAAGAACGACACAAAAAGTCGTTTAAAATGATACATTGGATTTAATTGAAAGACTTAATACAAAAGCATATAGCTTTACTTGTTCATTGTTGAATATTACAAAAGTTGGAAATACATTTCCCAAAATATGATGCACCTAAATCTTTAAGCGTGCAATCCAAAATGTAACCCAATGCATCCCTGGCATCCCATGCCTATTGATCTCCTGAAAACATTGCTTAAAACGTCAACAAAAATGTTGGTGAATTCATAGGTTTGATAAATCGTAATATGTAGGACCGCAAGACTTTTTAGTGATAATGCAACACATGCACGCATCACAAAAACTAGATTACATTTACACTAAGCTCATGACACTGAAGCTCGACAGTCTTGTTCGCATAATATTGCTACTCAGCCCGTGATGATGTTTTAACCCGAAAACATCCCTAAAATTCGACATGCTATATCGTTCGTTCTCGGTGATAGCAAGTCACCCGAACGGGGAGGTCGTTTCCCGAATAGATCTATTAAATAACATTCGCGCTCACATAATGTAATTCCCAACTACATCTATGCAATTGACAGTTCATGATAATGGGCTTAATTGGGTTATCGGTACTTAGGCAATCATGTAATCAATACTTGCGTCCAATTTGTAAAACAAAGCATGTTTCCACCCCAAATAATAGTAAATCAGTAAAACTTGTAAAAAGTGTGGGGCTATGAACTCACCTTGAGTTCAGATAATCCAAATATCGCAGATAAAGCGTCACGTAAAAGATCGAATGCAACCTAAATTATCATAGGTCGAATAAGTACCGAGTACTTGAATATAATCTTATAGTTGTTACCTCGTACTATCGTTCGGGCTATCATAATTAAAGAGGTCATGACATGACGTTCGAGGAGTTAGGACACTTTAAATCGTAAATCCAACAACTCGTCGAAACGCCATCCGAAGAGGCCTCATTATGAAACTCCCTAGTAATATAGTACTTTGATAACCACATATAATTCTATATAGCTCAATCACCAACTAATGGTTTTGGTAAAATTACGTTTAATAAGTAAAAACGTTTATAATTACCGTTTTAGTAAAACTAGCATAACTTTTGCGTTTTAAGCCCGATTCTCGCGTTTCTTATGCCCATCTTTTCGTATTAGGACGAGTTATCATAATTTGACATTTTCAATATTTTGACCGCAATGGGGGGGAGGGGGGGGGGGGGGGGGGGGGGGGGGGCCGACAAAGTCACACCCAGGGGGGGGGGGGAAAAAATAGGGGTTAATAAAAATTAAAAAAAAAAAAAAGGGTGGGGAGGGGGGGGGGTTAGGGGTTTATAATTATAAGGGGTTATGTTAGGGTAGGATATGATTAGGTAGGGGTGGTTTTGAGGTGAGAAGAGTTTTGAATTGTATTGGGGTGGAGTGTAAGGGGTTGTGGAGGGAGGGGTGTAGGAGAGGGGTTTGGAGTGTGGGTGATGGGTTTTATTGTGTTAGGGATGGATTTGTGTTAGGGGTGTTTTTGTGGGGGTTGTTTTGGTGGTTGGGAGTTTAAGAATTTGGATGTTAGATGGAGTTTTGTTGAGCTTTTTGTATGGAGGTTATGGTTTTGAAGTTTTTGGTTTGGTGTTGGTTTTAGTTTAACCCTTCTGTTTAAAGTTTTAGAAATATTTGTTTAAAAAATGCTAAGAATTCGTTTTTTGAACGAAAATTGTTTTAACGTAAATTTTGACGTATTATCCATTAACAATGTCTTACTTTTTCGGAATCGTCGCGAAATGTATTTCTTATAAAAATTAAAATAAATATATTTGTTATGGCACTTGGACAGAATGTTTAACTAAACATACCAATAGGTTCAATTTTTTGACGCTTGTTTTTATGTTTACCCACTTTAACTTTTACATAAATCAACCATAATGGTGTTCATATTTTCTTAACATGATATACACTTATTTTAATGATCTAAACCTAATATAAGTCCAATCCATAATTAATATTAACATGTCTTATGTATTTCTTTAACTTGAAACATATTAAGAAACTATTAAAAACCCTAATTATCCCATAATCATGTTTACGCCAAAACAACATGATACAATATTTTATCATCATTTTTAACATGATATATGTAATATCACAACATATATAAAAGTAATCCATGTGATCATTTCAAGTTTAAATCTCATTTTCATGATAAAATCCTAAATGGTGATTAAACTAAATAGAAATAACATATGCTTAAAAAAATGAAGATTATAAGAACATAAAGAGTTCAAGTAAACCTTATGAGGTATGATGATGATGATAAGCTAGTGCTAAACCCTTATTTAGCCACAAAACCAAAGCTTGCACAAATAATAACCCTTGTTTTCTTAACAAAACCCTAACTTCCTTTTTCTTAAGTAATACTTGGAAAAGCTTAGCCAATGCTTGGGATCACCTTAGAATACCTTAGAATGGATGTGTATAGGAGTGTATGGGTTGTATAAAAATTGATATGGGTTTGGTAGAGTGCTTGATAATTGCCGAAGCAATATAGAGATGTGGAGAGAAAGATTGTGAAAATTTACTAAGTGTTTTACTTCTATGAATACTTAGCTAGTTACTTGCATGTATATAAGGTATAGATGTAGTCAAAGAACATGTTATGGTCATAGGAATGGGTCTTAGTCTTAGGGATGGTCATGGGTATGGCCCTTAGTCAAAGTAAGCAAGGTATGGTGTTGAGTTAATGAAGTAAGGTGTATATTTGACCAAAATGGATGAGTTTTGATATAATACTTGTACAAGTTGCAAGATTTTCGGCAAAACAAAGATATACAATGATATATTTTGTAATTTTTATGTATTGGGTATAAAAGTGGGTATTTGTTGAAGCGTAGAAAAGTTTTTGTGGTTCCGGGAGTGCCTAAACGCAATTTATCGCGAAACGTATACACTTTACGTATCCGATAAAAATAAAATGAACAAAGTTAATAATTATCCTCAAAATAATTATATAACCCTTGCTTGATGTAAACATTTAATTGTTTGATGCCCGTTTACATTGAACGCTAATTTTTGGCGTACGCGATTTAACCTATCGCTTATGATTTAAAGCAAATGCGTACAATACAAAAGATACATTGTGAATTTATTGATGTCGTCAATGACTTGAAAACACAGGGTGTTATAGACTTCCCCCGTTAAACGAGCCTTGTCCTCAAGGCTTACGATGCAGCACTTGACGACGATGCGGTCTCGGTGAAGAGGTGTGGATATTTCTTCTTGAATTGGTCTTCACGCTCCCACGTGAACTCAGGACCTCTCTTAGAGTTCCATCGAACTTTGACTAATGGAATCCGACTTCGCTTCAACCGTTTAACTTCACGGCCCACTATTTCTAATGGTTCCTCAACAAAATGAAGCTTGTCATCAAGATGAAGTCCATCCAACGGAACGGCTAATGGTTCGTCGGCATGACACTTTTTCAGATTAGATACATGAAACGTATTATGAACTCTGCTCAACTCTTCTGGAAGTTCAAGCTTGTAAGCAACTTCTCCAACTCTTTCTATCACCTTAAAAGGTCCAACATACCTAGGGTTTAACTTCCCCCGTTTGCCAAAACGTACGACCCCTTTCCAAGGCGAAACTTTAAGCATAACTTTATCCCCGACTTGGAATTCCATTGGTTTACGCTTCAAGTCAGCGTAACTCTTCTGTCGATCACGAGCGGCTTGCATCCTTTGCTTGATCTGGATGATTTTCTCAGTGGTCTCTTGAATTAGTTCTGGACCGAGTATTTGAGCTTCTCCAACTTCAGTCCAACAAACAGGTGAACGACACTTTCGACCATAAAGTGCTTCAAATGGTGCGGCCTTGATGCTAGCGTGATAGCTATTGTTGTATGAAAACTCGACTAATGGCAAATGGTTAACCCAACCCTTTCCAAAGTCGATTGCACAAGCACGCAACATATCTTCGAGAGTTTGAATGGTCCTCTCGCTTTGCCCGTCTGTTTGTGGATGGTACGCAGTACTCATATCCAAATTTGTACCCAAAGCATTCTGAAGTGACCTCCAGAAATTTGATGCGAATCTTGGGTCACGATCGCAAATGATTGAGACGGGTATCCCATGCCTCGTGACCACCTCCTTTAGGTACAATCTTGCGAGTTTATCCAAAGGATCGGTCTCTCTCATCGGTGTGAAGATCGCAGATTTAGTGAGTCGGTCAACGATCACCCAAATTATGTCATAGCCTTGAGACGTCTTAGGAAGCTTTGTGATAAAATCTATGGTGATGTTGTCCCACTTCCATTCGGGTATCTTGGGTTGCACCAACAATCCTGATGGCCTTTGATGTTCGGCCTTGACTTAGCAAGGTCAAACATTTGGCTAACATATGTGCTATGTCGGCTTTACATGTTGGGCCACAATATAGCTTCTTCATGTCTTGGTACTTTTTGTCGGACCGGATGAATAGGAGTATTTTGATTTGTGGGCTCGTGCATGTCACAGTCCGCAATTGCCCATAAAGGTAAACAGCTCCTGCCTTGAGGCATAGGGTTCATTCGACGTGGTTTCCAACTTTTGTTCTCTAATTGGCTTCTAGGAATTTAGCGTTTCAATTCAACATTCCAACGTCTTCACTCTTAATGTTCTCTGTTTTTCGCGCTTCAGTCTGAGCATTCAGTCGTTAGGGAAGATCAAAGCTAACAGTCATGACTAAGGCTCGAACTCTTAATGGTGGTTTACGTTCTTTCCTGCTTAAAGCATCAACAACGACATTTGCTTTCCCCGGGTGATAACGAAAATCGCAATCGGGAATCACTTAGCAACTCTAACCTTCGGCGTTGGCCCATTTCAACTCTTTTTGAATTCCCTAAAATGTATTGCAAACTCTTGTGATCGGTGGAACACCGTACACTTAGTTCCATTATAAATAATTTCCAGATCTTGAGGAGCGAAACACCACTGCACCAAGTTCTAAATCAAGAGTCGTATAGTTCTTCTCTGAATTCTCCTAACTGGCGTGATGCATCAGAAATCTACATTTTCTCTTTTGTACACAGCGCCCAAACCCTTCTTTGAAGTGTCGCAGTATGCGATGAAATCTTTGCTTCCTTCAGGTAATGTAAGGATTGGTGCACTGCATAACTTCTGCTTCAACAGTTGAAAAGCTGCTTCTTGTTTATCGCCCCAAACAAACTTGACTTTCTTTTGAGTAAGCTTAGTCATTGGTTTGGCGATCTTTGAAAACCCTTCAATGAATCTTCGATAATACCCAGCAAGACCTAAAAATTGACGAATCTCCGTTGGTGACTTAGGAGATGTCCAATCTTTAATAGATTCAATCTTGGCTGGATCCACATGAATTCCTTCACTATCGATCATATGACCGAGGAACAGTACTTTGGAAATCCAAAATTCACATTTGGAAAAACTTAGCATACAACTCCTCCTTCTTAAGCAATTCTAAGATTTGCTTAAGGTGTTCTTCATGTTCCTGTTTGTTCTTCGAGTATATCAGAATATCGTCAATAAAGACAATCACGAATTTATCCAGATATGGTTTACACACCCGATTCATAAGGTCCATGAATATGGCAGGTGCGTTTGTCAAACCAAACGGCATAACTTGAAATTCGTAATGGCCATAACGAGTTCTGAAGGCAGTCTTCGGAATGTCTTCTTTTTCAAACATATAGTGCGTGATAACCTGACCTTAGGTCGATTTTCGAGTAGACACTCGACCCTTGAAGCTGATCAAATAAATCATCAATTCTTGGGAGCGGATAACGGTTCTTCACTGTTGGTTTGTTTAATTCCCGATAGTCAATGCACATCCAGAATGATCCATCCTTCTTTTTGACAAACAAGACCGGAGCTCCCCAGGGTGAGGAACTGGGTCTTATAAAGCTTTTGTCGGACAGCTCTTTCAGTTGCTCCGATAACTCTTTCCTTTCGGAAGGCGCCAATCGATAAGGTGCCCGTGCTACAGGTGCAGCACCCGGTACCAAATCAATTTGAAACTCCACTTGTCGAGTCAGAGGAAGACCCGGCAAGTCCTCAGGAAATACTTCGGGAAAGTCTCGAACTATTGGTACGCCCTTAAGTCGCTTCTTCTCCGACTTGTCTTCAACCTCTTTTGCAGTAACATGCGCCAAAAAGATAGGGAAACTCCTTATTTTGCTATGTCTTCTGCGTTTTTGTGCACGAAATGATATTTAATCGTGTCGCTTTTTTCCTTGGTTACTTTCGTCCCATGTATGATAAAGAGTTTCATTTCCCCATGGAATGTAGCAATCTTCTCGGGGAACACAATGACCGCTTGTACATTAACCCCATCGACAACCAATTCCATACGATTATAGCAATCGAAACTTACAAGTTCTACGGGTATTAAGTTGATTTTGAATGGGTGATTTAGTAAATTCTCTAATGGCGAGCAAATTCGATAGCGAAATTGTCTTAGGGCGACTAGTAATGTGTCTTGGCTTCTCGGCTTAGGATTTGGTATAAGATGATGCCAACTTTATAGTAAGACGGAGTGAAGTCTGCTTGGTTGATATGTTACTAATTTGATTTCCAAAAGTAAAGCGGTTCCTATGAATACGCACACATAAACATGTTATAAGTAGAAAATTGTTTCATTAAGAGGTTTTAGAGTGACTACTATCAGACGGCATGTACCTTCCTGATTATACATAGTTGATCAGCCATGTCATAAATTGAGGACTACGATGCATTGCATCCATTTTCGTCGAAATAGCGTTAAAATTTATGATATTCGTGGGAGAGTAGTTTGTAAGAGTGATTAAGGAACGTAGTTAATACTGATCGAAATTCTCATAATACTATAATTTGATAGATTAATTTGAAATTATTGTACAACTAAAATTTTAAGGGAAACAACGAGAACTCCTAAGAAGTAAAGTCTAAGATTAGTTTCACTTAGGATTTAGTAGGCAAAGCGAGTCAAACTTTCTCTTTATAGCTTTGATCTCATCTTTATGTTTGTAGGGTTTGATCGGGTTTCCCTTTCTTAAGGCATGCACCGCTCCACGTGCTTTAGCACCTCTAGTTTGGTTTTCATGGTTTCGGTTCTTTCGCTCCGGGCATTCACTCCTACAGTGCCCTTGATTCCCACATTCATAGCAATAACCTCGATAGTATTAGCCACTCGCTGGGCTACCACCTGCTCAATTTACTCAACACTCATCCCTTGATTAACAGTTGTCATCATTTCTTGAAAATCACAGGGAACAAAATGTATATGAAGTTTCATCCACAGGAAAATCATGCCACTCCGTGATCCAAATTATGTAAGGGGAGACACGTTATACCAGAGATATAAGATAACGGCAACCATGGCGTACAAATAAATCCCCTTCATACAGTAGGCAAGATCATAACCAACAACGTAAGTTAATACTTAATACAATCATTTTTACCTGAGTAAAAGAGTTTAGCTTTTTATTAACACTACAAACCGAAGTCTTACTTAGTTAGTGGATACCAGAATAGGCTACACTGACAATCTATTTGTCCATGGCCAGGGTGCCTCTCAAGATTCTAGATGCTAGACTCTTATGTTATCTTTGAGTGACTTATCATTCTCTGGTGGTGGTGACGATGAAGGTAGTGCAGCAGCAAACTCGGTAATGCATGTCTCAGCAGATGGTGATTGTGGAGTATGGTGTTAAATAGACATCCATACTGTACGGGATTTGGTCTCAAAAGACAAGATGATATGGTGTGGAGAGGTAGGTGGTGTAGAAATAGACTCATTCAGTCTCAAAGCATAGTATTCTATCTTGAGGGGGGACAGGATCATCGTAGGTTACAAGTTAGAAGGTCGGCCGGAGCTAGAGTGCTCCTCTCCTCCCCTCCCCATCCTTCCTCATCCTTCTCACAATATCATCATCGTTTCACTCATCAGATGACTTATTATCATAAATAGTCTCATCCGTCGCAGGATGGTCAGCGGGATTCCTCTCAAGGTCCTCCTATCCTCTCTCCAGATCGGAGTTAGCAATGTAGCCTGGTGATAGGGCTGTAGGTGAGGCATCAACAGATAGAGGCTGATCCTTCATTGGCCCCTCTATCTCCTCATTAGAAGCTCACTGGAATCTCCATGACTCGGAATTTATATGAACAGACGTGTAGGAAATCATCGATAATGAAAACATAACTGCTTGCAACGAGCAAGACTTAACTTATATAAATATATTATATAAGGTTGGTATGGTAAATACGAGTATGACTTATGCATTAAATGATGATGAGTAATGGTATCTTATTGATAGCTTAATGTTTAGGTAGCTGCTTGGACCTACGAGCTTTCGTTCTTTTTCCTCCCCCAAACCACCCTCCCTTTTTTCCCCCCCCCAATTTTTTTTTTTTTTTTTTTTTTTCCCTTTTTTTTTTTCCCCCCCTCACTACCTTGCTTAAAGAAAATAATTCCCTGTTTTATATAAATAATCCTTATATAAATAATTGTAGAGTTGTGCGAAAGAATGCAAACTCATCTTTGTATATATACAATATACCTCATAGTATATACGTACAAATAATATGAACACGTATATCAATTATGAATGCATCTAGTCCCACTCAATGCACATCAACTAGGTGTGCCTGAATGTATGCCACATATGTATGTCCCATGTACACACCCGTTGTAGGAATTTCGTTGTATGAAATGGTTATAGTCAGCAAAAACATTTGACACCTGGTTCTTATAACCTTGGATCTTGATCCCAATCTGTAACCACCCCAATTGGGTCACAGCGAATAAGGGTCGGGGCGTGTTACTTCAAGATCAACAGCACAAGATATTAGAACGACACAAAAAGTCGTTAAAATGTATCATTGATTTGATTGAAAGACTTAATACAAAAAGCATATAGCTTTACTTGTTTCATTGTTGTATATTACAAAAAGGTTGACAATACATTTCCCCGAATATGATGCACTAAATTCTATTAAGCGTGCTATCCAAAATGTAACCCAATGCATCCCCGGCATTCCATGCTATTGATCTCTGAAACATTGCTTAAAAACGTCAACAATAATGTTGGTGAATTCATAGGTTTGATAAATCGTAATATGTAGGACCGCAAGACTTTTTAGTGATAATGCAACACATGCACGCATCACAAAAACTAGATTACATTTACACTAAGCTCATGACACTGAAGCTCGACAGTCTTGTTCGCATAATATTGCTACTCAGCCGCAATGGATGTTTTAACACCGAAAAACATCCCTAAAAGTCGGACATGTTATATCGTCGTTTCTCGGTGATAGCAAGAAATCACCCGAAACGGGGAGGTCGTTTCCGAATAGATCTATTAAATAACATTCGCGCTCACATAATGTAATTCCCAAACTACATCATGCAATTGACAGTTTCATGAATATCTGGGCTTAATTGGGTTATCGGTACTTAGGCAATCATGTAATCAATACTTGCGTCCAATTTGTAAAACAAAGCATGTTTCCACCCCAAATAATAGTAAATCAGTAAAACTTGTAAAAAGTGTGGGGCTATGAACTCACCTTGAGTTCAGATAATCCAAATATCGCAGATAAAGCGTCACGTAAAAGATCGAATGCAACCTAAATTATCATAGGTCGTATAAGTACCGAGTACTTAAATATAATCTTATAGTTGTTACATCGTACTATCGTTCGGGCTATCATAATTTAAGAGGTCATGACATGACGTTCGAGGAGTTAGGACACTTTAAATCGTAAATCCAACAACTCGTCGATACGCCATCCGAAGAGGCCTCATTATGAAACTCCCTAGTAATATAGTACTTTGATAACCACATAATATTCTATATAGTTCAATCACCAACTAATGGTTTTGGTAAAATCACGTTTAATAAGTTAAAACGTTTATAATTTCCGTTTTAGTAAAACTAGCATAACTTTTGCGTTTTAATCCCGATTTTAACGTTTCTTATGCCCATCTTTTCGTATTAGAACGAGTTATCATAATTTGACATTTTTAATATTTTGACCCTCTGGTGAACAGTAACTTTTACTGTTCACATCAGACGTGACTTTTATTAAAATCGTATTTGTCGTCGTAAAACCCGTAAATGTCGTATTTTATTCGTTATAGCTCCGTTTTTAATGATTCTTTCGAGTACGATCTCGTAATTAAAAGTTATATCATATTTTTGATGTTTTAAAAACTTAAGTTGCTGTAATGAATAGTGTTTTTATAAAAATAGTTTTATAAAAGTTTTTATCGTCGTAAAATCGTAATTAACGTATCTTTTTCGTTGTAAATCGGTTTTTCGAGTTTCTTATCAATTTGGAATCGTCATGAGGCGTATTATTTTTATATTAGGCTCTACCTACTGTATGAAACACGAAATAAAAACCCTTTTATTATCCAAGTGTATTGATTTATAAAAAGTTTGTTTTATTAACTTTATAAACCCTAATTTATAACTAAACATGTTTATACTTAAACAACATGTTATCATAATTATAGATCCATTATTTCATGATATTATATGACCATTATGACATAAGAAAAAAGTGTATAATTTCATAGGACATGTAAAAACCATTTTTACACTATTCAAAATTCTTAAGTGGTGATTTTAGCCATAAATAACATATTACACATGAAATTATGATAATAAAAAGTTATAAAGGAATTAGAAGGCTTAGGGATGATGTATGAGATGAGAAATGAATGCTAAACCCGTGTTTAGCCTTAAAATCCAAGCTTGCACTTATAGAAAAACCCTTATTTTTAACAAAAACCCTAGCTTCATTTCTTGATTAATACTTGTAAATGGTAATTCAAATGGATGAAAAAACCTTAGAATGTCTATAGGTTAGATGTGTATAGAGTGATGGGTTGCTATAAAAAATGATATGGGTTTGTGTGTTGCATTGCGTCCTTGCTGTAGCATATAGGGAGCCAAAAGAGAGGTTATGTTTGATTTTTACTAAGTGTAAATGCATGAATGCTATCTCTCTTAAGTATAGATGTATGTATGGTGCAAGACATGGTCAAAGAGACAAAGCATGGTTCAAGGGATGGTCTCTTGGTCTTAGGTATGGTCTTATGAGTCAAAGTAAGCAAGGTATGGCTAGGAAATGATGAAGTATGGTGTACATTAAAGAAGTATGTTGTTGTTTTGACCAAATGAAAGGGTTTCATTATTTTTCTTGTATAAATGGCTATATTTTCGGCAAAGGAGTGATATAAGTGATGATGTTTAGGAATTGCTTATCGCTCTCCTTGCGGTATAAATGTGGGTATTGTGTTGACAGCGTAGAAAAGTTTTGGTGGTTAAGGGAGTGCCTAAACGTATTTATCGCGAAGTATACCACTTTATCGAATCCGATAAAAATAATAATGAACAAGTTAATAATTATCCTCAAAATACATTATATAACCTTGCTTGATGTAAACATTTAATTGTTTGTGCTCGTTTCATGAACGTAATTTTTAGCTTACGCGATTTAGCTTAACATTTATGATTTAAAGCAAACGCGTACAATACAAATAGGTACATTACGGATTTGTCGGCGTCGTCAATAACTTGAAAACACAGGGTGTTATAACCACCACATGCACCAGTTTATCCCCGTAGAAAGGCCCGACTTCTACAGCCTTATGAGCCTAAACCTTTCATGCAGCCATTTAGGTATCACCCTAATGGTATGACTTTCATTCACACAGGCAGAAGAGGGTACGTGCACCATGAGCTCCTACTGCTCTACCACCCGTTTTGCCTCCACCTCCAGTGTTACCATCATCACCATTATCTCATCCCCGAGACTCTGAGGAGATTATGTCGTCTTAGAAACGATCCCGCTTCCTATCACCACCATCTTCCTCTATTGATCTTTCTGCCTCACCTCGGGTATTTGAGATTGGAGAGAGTTCTCAGACTGTTGTGGCTCGACATCCTACCATTCTTACCTTTATGACGCATTTGGAGAGCCATAAGGAACAGATCGATGCTATTTCGAATCACTTAGATGAGTTCCCCCTTGAACGCATTGAGCAAATAGAGTATGGTATAGAAGGTCTTATTGATGGCCAAGTAATCATACAGCAAGATTTTGACAGACTAGAGACCAAGCTTCAAGAAGCATGTACTCAGATTGTTGGATTTCAGAGAGAGTAGATGAGGCATGACGATGAGGTTGTTCTTACTCGTGTTAGGATTTCGATTATGGAGGTACTCATCGAGGATATCCAGGTTCGCTACTGATCAGACATGAAGAGTCTTCTAGAGATGATCCATGAGCTTAAGAACCACAAGGGAGGACCACCATACTACTAGACTAGATCCTTGTCATTTACAGCTTTTGTTTCAAATCCAACCACGGGATGTGTGGCATAAATGTCAACACTTGCAATATTTTGTTATGTAAAATATTTAGACAAGTTATTGATGACATAATGTAGTAGATTTTGATTATACACTCGCTGTTTCATGACATAGATTTATGTATGTTGTGGCTGTCTATCCTATATCCTGTATTATGATTATTCATGTATCGTATCTTTATGTATCTAGGTTACTATGGCTCTCTTACCATCAGGTTTTCTTGAAACTTTGTATCCAGGTATCATGGATATGATTAATGCTTAGGATATTGAACATATGATCCCACCTACACCACCTAGAGACACTGAGCCTCCTATTGGAGTACCCATTCCATCATCTTCGTCTTCATCAGTCGGATCTTCATCACCGGTCAGGTCAACTACACCACCACCAGACTATCCCTTTAATGAGTCCATCTTTGCAGAGTTAGATAACTCATTGTGGATCATACGCGACACTGGAAGATAAACCTGTCCACCGAGGGACCTAATAAGTTAGTTGCTTGTTTAGAGTGACCCATCTCTGGAAGTCTTAATATTCTAAAATTTTCGTTATATCCTGACAAATGTTAATATCAAAGGATGTGTATTTCTTGTTAGACTTGTACCGATAAATATCTATGTCAATGATTTCAATATCACTATGTATGAAAAATTTTGATTATTATATGATGACTGTGATATGACTTATATCATTGTATGGTTTCTTATTTTGTGTTCGTCTTGTTAAATGTTGACTAGAATGGCTCCAAGAGGAAATCTACATCTGCAGCACCAGCATGACTCAGGCCGCATCTGGAAAGAGTTGCTGATTAGTGTTGCGCAGCTCTGGTGGCATAAGCTTGCTGTTATGGAAAATGTGCAATACCAATAGGAACACCAGAGAAAGTGAAACTCCCCCCCCCCAATGTAAGCAAGAAAATGATAGTTACAAGAGGTTTATGAGCTGCAAACCTCTTCTATTTCAAAGGTACAGAAGGGCTGTTGGCCCCATCCGCTCCCCCCCCCCCCCCACCCGCCGTGTTTAACGAACTGAATCGATATTTCTCCTCAGTAACTATACCAAGGACAGCAAAGTGAAATTTACTACTGGTACTCTGACCAAGGAGGCTTTGTCCTGGTGGAATTCATTCGCCCGGCCAATTGGAATAGAAGAAGCTTACAAGACCACTTGGTCCGAATTGAAGAAGCTCTTAACAAAGAAGTATTATCCTCGAATCGAGGTCAAGAAAATAGAGGATGAATTTGACAGCCTGACTATCAAAGGGAATGATTTCAAGACTTACGTTAGAAGATTCCAAGAGTTGGCAGTCTTATGTCCAACTAAAAAACTCCTGTATCAAACATTAAATTATCATCAATCCTCTCTTGAGCCTCATTAACCAAAGTAACCTCTGCATCAGCATCAAGATCAGTAATTTTCCTCCCCTGTTTAGATGCGTCCTCCTAATTACCCAAACGTTCATCTTTAGAGGATTCTATTATGGCAGTTCTACCAACCTTCCTTAACCTTTTAAGTCCTGGAGTTCTTGACTTATTCCTCTTTTCTAGCTTCTTGACCCTCTCCTTTAATTTAGTTATCTCTGCAGCTTAAGAGGTCTTAGTGTTCTTCAAGTCAAGAACTCTTTCAGATAGTTTTGTACAAAGTTCTAATAATTCATTTAATTTCAGTCTATCCTCACCACTGAGTAGTAGATCATTGGAATGTATAGGTACACTTTCCACATTTGCAGTCACATCTGCCATAGGTTGTATAGGATTACTAGGTTGAGAAACCTCAGTGTTCTGTTTCTTGGTCTTCCTAGGCTTTTGCTTCTTTGGAGGTTGTGATGATGATGGTTGATTAATGGTGGATGTGTGTTGGGGAACATTAGGCATTTTAGAACCTTCACCCTCTTCTTGAGCTTGAACCATCATTGTTTCAAATAGAGGGGTAACTCTCCCAGAAAAACTTTTTCCTTCTCTTTTCATATTTGCAAAGACCTTCTTAGTGTGAGAAGGTGTAACTTTGTAGTAGTATTGGTTTGGGCAGTTTCTAGATCCATCTCTTTCTTGTGAGTAAAGAGATCTTCTAGTTAGTTTCTTCTAGATCAAAGTTTCGGAACACAAGCTCTGATACCACTTGTTGATCCCAACTTAGATCTTGCTAACCTTGTAAAAGGCTTAGTTGTATTGAATAGATTCAAGACAACTATGCTAGAAACTTTGTTAATACTAAAGAGTATGCGGAATCTACTCTTTAATACTTAGAAGAATATCAATGAAACAGTGATTTATATAAACAATGTAGTAAACTGTATGAACAATGATATAATCAAAAAGCTCCAATATTATTATGATAAATAATACGAGTACTCTGTCTAGTACTAGGGTTTACAACCTTGAAGCTATGAATGTGTTTATGATGTGATTATCTAAAACCATAACCTAGGATCTCCTTTTATACACCAAAGAGTTCTTTACAAGATAACTACAAATCTTCTAAAATTCTACAAAATATCAACATATCTTCTAACTATATAAGATATACATTGAATAAGTCCATACATATCACTAAACACGTCTTTATCTCTTCAACAGTCTTAATCTTCATGCAGCAGTGTTAAGTCCTTCAACAGTGTTAAGATAATACTGGCAGAATCAACTTTACTCTAGCAGTACTAACTGGTTAGTACTGTTAGTTATAACTCAAGCAGTATAAACTTTTGACTTAGCAGTACAAAGTGTAAACCTTTAATTCCCAACAATTATTAATCATACCTTATAGAGAATGATTATGTAAAAGTAACTCGTTTAGTATCCTTTTAGTTTCCGTGGCAGTATGTCAAATTGGATTAACAAATTTAATGTAATGTCTGTAAAAAGTTTTAACATTCAAATAATGAGCTAGAGTTTTTAAGCACTCCGCATACAATTTGGCGATATTTTGATCATATGACTTGTATCGTTTAGGGTTAATACACAAATATGTTACTAAAGTTTGCCCAAATGTTCACCTAAGTTACTAAAGTTTTTTTCGTTACAAATAGGCTACTCAAGTATACTGATTTATCATTTAGGTTACTGAACCTTTAAAACAGTTACAAAGAAAGTTACTCAAGTATACGGATTTATTTTTTAGGTTACTAAACCTTTACAAAGAGGCTTATTATTTGGCTTATTTACCCTTAAAAAAATCACCTGTATACTTGAGTAAACTTTAGTAACCTTTTTGTAACCAAAAAAACTTTAGTAACTTAAGTGAATATTTGGGCAAACTTTAGTAACATTTTTGTGTATTAACCCTATCGTTTAAGCTATCTTTTGTTCTTTTTATGCAATGTGGTATTATTGTGTTTTGTGCATTATATATAATTTACAAGTAGTTTTTTTATAAATGTGTCGCCTCGGGTACGTGATGTGTATGCTTTCGCCTCGGCTTTTTGACCCTTATTGCATCGAAGCGCATCACGCTTTTTAAAACCCATGGGTTATTTGGGTTCGGGTCAACCCGAATATGTGTAAAAAATAAAAAAAAAATCATTTTTTACTCTTTTAAATGCAAAATATATAAAATTTATATTTAAAAAATAATTAAAAATCCTTATTCGGGTCAATAGGGTCGACCCGAACCCGAGTTAGCCAAAACATTTCAACCCGATACCCGACGCTATTTAGTATTCGGGGTACTCGAGTTGACCTGATGAATAAAATTTTGGA
>BQNB010090791.1:0-24044 GCA_026074375.1 Tanacetum coccineum | reverse complement strand
TCGGCCCCCCTAACAGTGGCGGACCTATCGTATGCGAAGGTGGTTCCCAGAAACAACCTTAGAGATCCAAGCTTTGTAGCACGTATGTATAAAAAAGAAAGACAAGAAGCTCAATAATTATAATATGAGTAGAAAAGAAAACTTTGATTTTTGTTTCAATGGAGGTTGCGAGATCTGTGTACTTTAGTGAGGAAGATGATGGGAAAAAGAAAAAAAACATAGCAGTACTTTTATTAGAAATAAACTGACTGTTTGGTGTGGTACTTTCATCAGGAAATTCTATTTGTACCCCTTCATTTTATAATTTAGCAATTTAGTTATGCTTAACATATTAGTATGAATTAACCTCTTTAGTAAGAAAACCGCTTTATTAGTTCGTATTCTGATTGAACCATCTTTGCTACTATTCACGCCAACTTTTACATTTTTTGGTCATTTTCTCAACCAATCAAGTAAATGTGTGTTACTACCATAAAATATTAGTGAACCCGTATGTCAGACGTTTCAAAATTTAATTCAGCTTCTAAAACAAAAAATTGTATGTTACTACCAAAAAATTTAAGCCCCCCTTAATACCAATTCCTGGTTCCGTCTCTGCACACTCATCACATTCTGCACCAAAACCAACACACTCTCTTGATATCATCATCATCTATTAATAATAGCGAAAATTACCAAATCAACCAATTTGAAATCGAATTTTCTTGCTCCAACCCTGACAAAATCATTTTTCCAAATCAACCATGTTGATCGCGCAACATGGTAAGTTGAGAACTCGAAGAACACGTGTCGCTTGCACAATCAAAGTTACGAATTAAAAAATAATAATAATAAATAAAAAAAGTTGATCGCGCATGTATTTGAGTTGAGAACTTTTTTTTTTTTTTTTTGTCTTTTTCTGAGTTGATAGCGCAAGATTTTCAGTTGAGAGGGTTTTGATGATTTTACAATTCAATGCAACGATTAGACTTATGCATGGCAAGGAAAAGAGTTATGCATGCAATGAAATGTCATATCTATCCGTATGAGTTTGTTGGTTTTCACAATTCTGATCATATAAATGAAACTTGAATGAATGTAAAATTCATAGTTGAATTGAAAAGCAAATAGCAGTGAACGTATCGATTTTTGGTTGCTCTGGTGTTTTGAGTTGGTTTTGCTCCGACGGTCGTTTGAAGATTTTAGTTTGTTACTGCGTTTATAAGATGAATTTGAGCAACTACGAGGTATAATTTTTATTAATTGGTTATTGTGTTTAATTTTTTTTTGATGTTTATATGCGTAGTAATATATGCAATTTATTTATAATTTAGGTACCTCGTGTTCTTATCACATGTAGAAGTAGAATGGGTTTGATTAAAAAAAATTAGAAAACTAATTAGGGGCACTCGACGGGAAGAATTATTTAGGAACAGTTGTTTTGGTTGGTTTTTAAATTTAGAGGATTGGACTGAGAATTGTATTTTAATACATTTTATGTTAGGTCGTCAAATGTTGTTAGTAGGTGGTGAAAATGAAAATGTTCCTTTATATTACCATATGTATGATAATTTTCAAATACAATTTGGAAGAGAAGAATTTTGTCTAGTTAATGGCTTAAAGTTTGGGGTAGAGTATTCGGATGACTATGACGACAAGGATAAGCCTATTCCTTTTAGGCGACGGGTGTTTCCGTCATGTTTAGATGGTAAACGTATAACCGGGAAAGACGTTGAAGATTTAATTTTTTTTAGAACCCCGTGATAATACTTTAAAGTTTCGTCTCCTTCTATCGCCTATTTGATCTTCGCTTTTTGAGCCAACTCCATCGTGTCTAATTTGACAAAGTCCTGAATTGATTTAAGGATCTTCATGCGTTTAGAAATAAGAGTCGAGCTGCCCTCCCCTTTGTCCAGTAGCAAATCAATTTTGGACAGCTCTTCTTGTAAGCATTGCTTATGACTTTTTGAGTTTTCTTTGTTGGCATTAACCCACATACGAATTTTCTTTTTGAAATACTTCATTTTTTTATAAACATTGATATGGCATTCGAATCGGTCACCTGAGCATCATTCCATGTTTGTTTCACAAAAGTATCGAACCCTTCCAATTCAAACCAATAATGGAAAAAACGAAACGGAGAAGGTCCATAATCATGATGGGACTCACGCAATAAAATAGGCCTATGATCGGATAAGTAACGGTCCAAAGTAATAGATGAAATGTTAGGACATGAATTTAGTAAACCTTCAGAAATAAGGAAGCGGTCGAGTTTGCTCATCTTCGATCCTGATTTATGACACCATGTGAATTTGCAACCGTCTAGAGGGACCTCCTCCAATCCAACGGATGAAATAAACAAGTTGAAAGCATCAGCACCATGAGCATTAAAAATAGACCCGTGTCTTTCATCTTGTGTACGCACTTCATTAAAATCACTCATTATGATTACATCGTCATTCCAGCTTTTGAGAACTAGAATCAAGTAGTCCCATATCATCTTCTTTTCACGTAACTCTTGAGGAGCATATACAGAAATAATGATTAACTTCTTACCATTAAGTTCCGTCTTATGAAGTGGCAAGACTTTCATTGTCTCTGATGAACTCTACAGATGAATCCCCGCATGATTCCTAGTCAAATATTATTGAGCTTTGAATTAGCCCAAATAATATAAAAGTCTTGATGTTTAAACATTACTTTTGAATGAGATTCCATGGGTCTTTAAAATATCCCATATACTTATATGTATATATATCTATATCTATATCCATACAACATATACTGCATTTTAGCAATTCCCTCATCAAAAAGTTTAAAATTGCCATAAATACTTTTTAAGCATTATAAGTTGTATAACTAGGTTTACAAATACTTAATGCAAAAATACATAAATTCAATAGATATAATTAATGCTCTTCCTAAAGCACCCCCTCATTCGAGAGTACAATGATATTATCACATGGTACAATATAAGATAACTACTAAAACACCAAGCACTTAAAAGACCATCATATACACATAACTCAAGCGAACAACTCCTACCCACCACTTTTTCCTTTTGATATACTAATGATTATTTGCCCGCGACACACATGCGGACAAGCTACTAGATATTTGATGCCGTTAACATGTATTTTAAGGTATTCGTCGCCACAACACGCCGTGCTACTTTAATTAAGGTAAATTAGACAACTAATTAAGTTCGATGTCTTTATAGATGTATAGATAGATATTGCAAGTTTACATCTTTACCGCTTTAGTCTAGCTTCTCCATATATGAAGGATAAAAAGCCGAAAAGAAGTCACACAAAGTACTTTAAAAAGAAAAAAAACTTTAGCATCCGGTGGACGATAATTGGATTTGTTGTTTCTTCTAAGGTTTTCGCTCGCGGGTTCCCCATAGAGAGCTTAGAGAATGGATACGGTGGAAGTATTCACCGATTGCCATCAGACTCCTTGATGCTTGCCGCGTTGTCATTAACTGATACAAGCTGTGAATTGTGTGTAGTCGCAGTTTATCTGCCTGCAATTACTTTTATTGTTACTTTTCAATTCCATCTATCATAAAATTTCAACAAAATCAATATGAAATACTAAAAATAAGAATCTAAAGATTATATTTATCCACCAAAACATGTGATGTATTGCTACATCCACTACTGATCAGCCAGATTAAAAAATTTATGAGCATATTAGAATACAAAAAAATCTATTTATAACTAAGTACATGAGTTCTATCGTGGAAACGTACTAAACACTCTCGTTTTGATAACATTTAAATGTAAGTTAGCAAATAAACCTTATGCAGTTGATGATATTCAAATTTCGACCTTTAATCTAATCGAGGGTACTTTGTTGGTGTAGTCTCCCCAACTATGGCATGCAACAAATTCTCATCCTAAAAGTCCCACTACAGTCTATAGTTTAATTAACAATATAAAGGTCTAAAAAATATTAAGTCTCCTTAAAAATTTCAGTGCAAGCTTCATGAAGTTTCGAATGGGCTTAAACATCCTAAATAATTGGTCCATCGTCATTCATGTTCACTTAATGTAAAAAAATTTAGTTGAGAGATATGGTACCTGGTTCACGACATCTTCGAAGTTTGAGAGCTTGTTCATAGCAGTTGACATCTGAGCCATATAGTTGGCAGCGTGATGTGGAAATTTGAGATTTTCAGACATAATGGCGTCGGACAAAGATTGGTTCACTTTTGCGTGCTCTTGAGAGAGAGCTTTTTCTCCTTCAAGAATTACATTTTGCAATTCATAAATCCTCATAATCTGCTGGTCTGTGAATAGCTCTATCTGAGCTAAAATCATCTACAAAATAAAGAAATCCATCAATATTCTAGGCACAATATGTAAACCGCTCCTATTAGTAAATGTTATGCATACAATGAGTACAGTTAATGTAGAGCTTATGTGAATGTAAAATTCAGAAATGCTGTATAGTACAAGAATTATGGTCGTCTGTGATTTTACATGTACGGAGTAGTTTATGGTCGTCTATGATTTTGTTTCTAAAATAGGAGCTTTGAATATCTTGTTTATAAAGCAGAGTCTAGGCACTGTATGTTTCATCAAAAGTATGACGACCCGACTGTGTTAAAATATACTGATGATCTAATAAACCTAAATAACTTACAAAAGAATTTTCTTCGGAAAACTATGAAGTTTGGTAACCTACGAAACTGATTGAGCAAACTATGACTTTCTCTTACACAGTTGAGGTGAACCCAAAAAACCAGCAACTTTTAGAATAAGTTTGATAATGCTATCACCTACAAGTAAAGATAGATGTAGTGAACTAGTCCCAATCCAAAGGCGTATGTTAAATATTTACTTTCAAAATTTTCTGGTTATCGTGGTTAGTTTCAGCTATTTAACAGGATCCAAGTTTCTATAGTGAAGTTTTGTGATTTTATTCCGGTAAAATAGTCATATTATTTTAAGAAAGAAAAGGGCGAAGACCACTCTAAGAGCCCCCAACCAACCGGTCCCAGGCAAGGTCTATATGAGAGAGGTAAATCACTAGGTCTCCAGAGCAAGAAACTGAAGGTGTGCACCATGTTAAAACCCAAGACCTCACTTGTAGATTCTTACCCTTACCACTAACGCAGGCACTCCGGGTACTAGTTCTACTAAGTTATCAAGGTCAACATCATGCTACCCACACAACAAATTAGCAATAGCATAAGGAAAAATACTTTAGTGAGAGGCAAGAGTTTTCAATCAAATCTTGCAATAACACCTAAATCATATCCATCCTGGCTCTATCAGGTTTCGCACAAACATGCAGTAGCACACACAATCTTAATACAAAATAATATTTTGTGTTATCCCGTATGATTTTCATATGCAAATTTAACAAAAAAATAAATGTCGAGTCAATTATCTGAAATTTGGTTTCCTAGGAAATAGTATACTTGTTCATGGGAAGCATTCAAGAACACTATAACATAAACTTACTTGGTCCAATCAGCCTAGCATTCTTCTGAATTCCTTAACTTAGATCTAAAACTATGTGTACACTCAAAAAAATAGATATTCAAAAATAGTTTTGATTGTACCTAATACCCCAACTAAATCTCTTGTACTCTAGAGTTCAGGGTCTTACACTTTGTGTATTTATGCTTGTATGTATAGTGTGTGTGTATGTATATACACACACACACACACACAGAATTACCTTGATGAGTTCAGATGGACGAAAACCACCAATCCACAAGAAATATCGTTCAACAGGAGTCTTCCACAAACCAGAAAGAATGTGAAAAACATCGTATTTCACAATCATGCTCTTGAGATGCATAAAATCATCAATATGTGCCATGCAATTATCCACACAGAACCGGATCTCATTTTCAGATAAATGATTTTCAACTGCATCTTGAAGTCTGCCCAGGTGAAGTCTGTGGCCGTCTAGCCACTTTGCATACTCCATGTTAAACGCCATAGCATCTGAAAATTTCATAGGTAGCAAAGTATGTAAATATTTTTTCCTAGAAAATAAAGACAGGTTACTGATTATTGTTTACTTCTAATGCTAGGTTACTTGCTGTAAGTAGATAATGATAACTGCTTTACAATGACGAGAGTAAAATCTGAGGAAATTTTTCAACACCTTATGGTAAAGTCATCGAGTAAAAATACATGAACTGATGAACATTATGTACATGATACGGATATTCAACAAGGTTTACTAAAAACAGACCATGCGAAACAATCGACATTAGAGATTTTACAAAATTACAAGGTTTGAGTAATCGTGTTTTGTTTAGGAAAACATGGTATTAGATGTTGTACATTTATTTGTATACTTACGTAACTCTAACTTTCTAACCTCTAACTTTCCTTACCCAGGAAATCAAGACGCTCAACAGCAGTTTGCAAGATACATATACAATGATCCAATTGATACCATGAAGGAACTTGATTCTTTAAGGATGGTGTGAGTCTCATCAAGGAAAAAAAGGACATGAAAAAAAAAACATATTGCATTGATGATTAAAATGTCAATGTGCGGTGGTGCTTGGCTCATATTTGGTAGGTTATCAAGCTTCTTAGCTTACAACGAAGAATAGTTGGTATGAAATTTCAGATTTGGAATTTATTCCCTTCTATTAGTAGATCTACCAAAGGGGTTTTCAGAGGGTGTTGTTGTAGGTGGTATTCAGGATTCGGGCGTAGGCGTTTCTTTGGGGTGCTCGTAGTTTCGTGAGGTCTTTTAGGGTTATAATTCCTCAGGTTTAGGGTTGATATTTGAGATTTTAATTTTGGGGTGTCTGTATATTAGCGGGATTGTCAGTAGGTTTGCTTTTATATTAGGACGGCTTTTAGCTTAGAGGGTTATGGTGTTAGCTTAGGTGTGTTTTTGCCGCTTGTTGGTTTCTTGGTGTATATTTTAAAAAAAAAATAAGGAGGTGATTATAATGAGTGGGAATATTTTAAGTAACACCATCAATATGACGAGGTTAAGGCCGTCGAGGGAAGTAGTTTACCACACTTTACTTTTCCTATATAAGTTGTTTCAGGCATGGGAGTACTCGAAGCATACGCAATCTGGATTCACTGAAATTAAACATTATGCCCTTCAAGTCTGCAAAAGATTATTGGGAAATTTGCATGTATATTTAAATGGCAATAGTAAAGTGTATAACAGACTCAAACCAGATTGCATTTACACCCTTTCTTTTTTGTGGTTTTATTAATTATTTTTTGGAAGTTGTATATATCTATTCAAAGTGGTTTGCTTGTAAAATCTAAATGTGAAAACCTGTGTATGAAATTGTTTTGTAATTAGCATCCTTTTTATGTTAATCTGTATCTAATGTTTTGATTATTGTTTGGATGCAGTACAATAAGTGTATTGTGATTGATTGGCCTTTGACAACAATTATTATGGTTTTCAGAAGCATAAGACTTTATTTACCTTATGCACATGCTAGTTCAGGTAAACCACAGCTTTTTACCATGACAAATGTTTATTAATAAACAACATATGTTTATGTCCTGGTTATCGTGTATGTGTTTTTGCAGTTCAAATTAGCATTCATTCCTCCTGAATCTGGAGTTGTAGGTGTTGGAAAATTGGTTGATGATCCTAAAAAAGTTGCACTACATTACCTTAGTGGTTTTTTTCCACTCGACTTATTTATTGTTATACCACTTCCTCAGGTAAAATTCTCTTCTAATCATGATATCGTTTCACAAGTCTATTGTGCATTCATATCTCATAGTTAAGTTATTTTCCTTTGTCATGCAGATTATTGTGTTATTAATACTAAAAGATCACGTTGCCTCATCTGGAGCCAATTATGCAAAAAAATCTTTTGCGAGCAGTTGTTCTGGTTCCATACCAAGATTATATAGATTTCTTCGATTCAACTAGTCCTTCAATTCCCTAATCAATTATTCCTCTTATCCAATCTTTGATCATCAATTAATAATCATGGAATTATCATTCATTGAATAACAATCGATTATTGATGTGTGATCTATGATGGTGTTTTTCCCTTGTTCGCTTTTATATTGTGATTGGGTTTAGGTTTTCGATCTTTGATTGATCCCTACTCCCGACATGATCATATAATTCCCGTGGGGGTTTATCATCTGTTATCGATCCTTTCCTTTAATTCCTTTTTTATTCGATTCGACATAGTTTCAGGATTTCTTTTTGTTTGCTTTTGTCTTTGATTTTATTGGTAAGATCTCCCTTCAATCCAAATTCATGATGCACTCTTTCCGTAGCAATGCGGACCATACCCGTTTGATTTCCAAATCCATATTCATCACCAATTTCCCTGATTCAACCACCTCCAAAGATTTATGGAACTTGTGTCAGCCATATGGGACGGTTGTGGACGTTTTTATTCCCAATAGAAAGTCGAAATCAGGGAAGAGGTTTGCCTTCATTCGCTTCATTAAGGTAGACAACATCGATAGGCTGGTTGGGAATTTATGCACCTTGTGGATTGGTCGTTTTCATTTACATGCCAATGTTGTCCGCTTTGATCGACCTCCGAAGTACGCGTCTCGTTCATCTCATCCGGTTAATCCTAAACCGGCTAATCATGTCTCTCCTGTAGCTACTTCCTTTGTTTCGGCTGTGAAAGGTAATTCATCTCCATTTGTGTCGAAGCCTGCACTGGTTCTTGATGAATCCTGTTTGGTGACTAGAGACCTTGGGTATTTTGTCATGGGTGAAGTTCTGCAATTTTCCTCTATCAATAATCTTCGCGTGATTTTATCTAATGAGGGGTTCCCCAATGCCCATATTGTTTATTTAGGAGGTTTGTGGGTTATGATTGAGTTGGAGTCCGCCAAGACTAAACTCAATCTCATGAATCATGTGGGCGTTGCTTCATGGTTTGTTTGGATCAAAAGGAGTGTATGAGATTCCCCGATGAATTGTTTGTCCTTGAACGCTCAAGGCCTAGGATCCAAGGCTAAAAAAGATTGGATTAGGGAGTTGATCACCAAACATAAAGTTAGTTTCCTGTTTATTCAAGAGACTAAGATGGAGTTGATTTCGGCTATGGATGTTAAACAACTGTGGGGTAATTACATTTTTGATCATTCTTTTAGTGAGGCTCTTGGGAATTCAGGAGGTATTCTTTGTACTTGGTACTCCAGCATCTTTCATAAAGAGCATCACATTATCTCCGATAATTTTGTTGCCTTGTATGGGACGTGGATCCCAAATCGGCTTAAGTTTCTTGTGATTTCAGTTTACGCTCCTCAATCTCTTTCTTCTAAGAAAATGTTATGGAGTTACATCTCATCTCTCATTGTGCGTTCAGACATGCATACTTTGTAGATAATGCAGATGAACATGGTAGAAAACGAACACGGCCAATCGTTAATGTCTAAGAGGTTTCAAAAGATCCATTTAACCATCTATGATTTTACTCAATAAAACCAAAAAAGTTTGTTGGCTACATGCTGGTTCGAGGGTATACAAGTTTACCAGTATCCTCTATGTTCACTCCGGATAAAAGTACTAATGTCATAAACGAGAAGGAGGTATCTGATGCTGCGAAAGTACGATCCAACAGTAAATCGGACGGAGGTAATTCCAGAATTTTGGAGGAAGTGTAGAACATTGATGGTTGCTTTTCTTCTGAAGGGCGAAACATCGGGGTCAAACCTAAGGAGGGAGGATCTATTTTGGAGATTCTTGATGAGATGAATTAATGTTACCAAACAATGGTTTTTCCATAGAAGGATGCACGAAGGATATGGAGAATAATATTGGATCAAAAGGAGTGTATGAGATTCTCCGATGAATTGTTTGTCCTTGAACGCTCAAGGCCTAGGATCCAAGGCTAAAAAAGATTGGATTAGGGAGTTGATCACCAAACATAAAGTTAGTTTCTTGTCTATTCAAGAGACTAAGATGGAGTTGATTTCGGCTATGGATGTTAAACAATTGTGGGGTAATTACATTTTTGATCATTCTTTTAGTGAGGCTCTTGGGAATTCAGGAGGTATTCTTTGTACTTGGGACTCCAGCATCTTTCATAAAGAGCATCACATTATCTCCGATAATTTTGTTGCCTTGTATGGGACGTGGATCCCAAATCAGCTTAAGCTTCTAGTGATTTCAGTTTACGCTCCTCAATCTCTTTCTTCTAAGCAAATGTTATGGAGTTACATCTCATCTCTCATTGTGCTTGGAATGGCGATGTCCTGGTCATGGAGATATTCAATGAAAGTCAGTGTAAGGAGTGGCATGGACGTGAGGGGGTAAAATGAAAAAAAAAAATTAAAAAAATCAGCCGTTTTAGGGGGTAAAATGAAAAAAATTTAAATTTTTTATTATTATTTTTTTAAATACTAGCCGTTAGGGGCTAAAATAAAACATTTCAAAATTGGGGAAAAGAGTAAAATTTAAATTCTAGATCTCCTCTTTTCCCCATATTTCTGCAATCTGTCTTGATCATAGACCTATCTTGCTTAGGGAATGTATATCTGATTTTGGTGCTATTCCATTCCGGTTTTATCATTCATGGTTCGGTTTACCAGGTTTCGATCAGATGGTAATAGATTCATGGAATTCTTTAGTCCTTGATGATAACAACGGTATGATTCGGTTAAAAAAGAAGCTGCAATTGTTGAAAAAGAAGATTCGTGGGTGGGTTATGGACTACAAAAGGCAACAGGTGGGTCGCGTAAATGATTTAAGGCTAAGTTAAGTGTCATTGATAAGGAGTTAGATCAAGGTAGAGTTTCTTCTGATGACCTTTTATTATCCCGTATGGAGTCTATGAAACTCTTGCACGGTTTTCCAATCTTCGATCATCATGGATAACATCCAAAGGCAAAATTTGTTGGGCCATTGAGGGCGACGAGAACTCTAAGTTCTTTCATGCTATCTTAGTAAAAACGTGCCAATCTTTCTGTCAAAGGTGTTATGGTTGATGGTGAATGGATTGGATACCATAAACCAGTGTTAAAGAAAATTTCCACAATCCACTTTGCTACCAAGATTCAAGATCCGGTGCTAATAGAGGTAATATTAATTTTAAACCTTTCCTAAACGCTTTCTCTGATACAGGTTTCCTGATTTAGAATCGCCAATTTCGAGAAATGAAATTCGGTTAGCTGTTTGGGGATGTGTAGAGGATAAATCCACAGGCCCTGATGGATTTACTTTCGAGTTTTTCCGAAAGTTTTGGAAGGTGGTTGGGCCTGATTTTTGTATTGCAGTTGAATGGTTTTTTGAACACGGATCTTTCGCCATTGGTTGTAATTCTTCTTTTGTGGCCCTCATTCCGAAGATCTTAATTCCAATAAATCGGAAGTGATTATCATTCCCATTAGCTTATTGGAGCTGTCAAGTTATATCACTAAGATTCTTGCTATTCGACTTTCGTCGGTTATCTCATCTCTTATTTCTAATGTTCAGTCAGCTTTCCTTCCCAACCGGCAGATCCTCGATGGTCCTTTTATCCTTAGTGAGTTATTATCTTGGTGCAAATTTAAATATAATCAAGCGATGGTTTTTAAGGTCGATTTCGCCAAGGCCTACGATTCTATTAGGTGGGATTATTTAGATGATGTCCTAAACTCTTTTGGGTTTGTAACTAAATGGAGGTCATGGATTTGTGGTAGTCTAATTTCTAGAAAGGCCTCAATTTTAGTCAATGGAAGCCCGACATCTGAGTTTCAATTCCATCGAGGTCTAAAATAGGGGGATCCTTTGGCTCTATTTTTGTTTATTCTTATAATGGAATCTCTTCATCTATCTTTTCCCGTGCTGTTGAGGCGGGAATCTTTACTGGAATCGAGATTGGTTCTTCTCTTATGATTTCCCACTTATTTTACGCAGATGATGCAGTTTTTATTGGGGAGTGGTCTCATAATAATTTAAAAGGTATCATGAACATTCTTCGATGTTTTTCTTTGCTTTCAGGGCTGTCAATTAATGTCAAGAAAAGCCAGCTTCTTGGTATTGGAATTTCATATTCTATTGTTTTCGAGGCTGCTAAGTCTCTTGGTTGTTCGATTATGAAAACTCCTTTCAAATATTTGGGCATTCCGGTTGGTGGTAATATGTCATTGATCAAGGCTTGGGATGAATCGATTGTTAAGCTCAAAAGGAGGCTCTCTAAGTGGAAACTCAAAACTCTTTCTATCGGGGGTCGTCTTACACTCCTTAAATCGGTGCTTGGTTCCACTCCAATTTATAACATGTCGCTCTTCAAGGTCCCCAAATCAGTGCTTCATTCAATGGAGAGTTTGCGTAGAAATTTCTTCAATGGTATTCAAGAGGGAGATAAGAAGATTGCTTGGGTTAAATGGCCCATGGTGCTCGCGTCTAAAAAACATGGCGGGTTGGGGGTATCCAGTTTCTATGCTCTTAATAGGGGTCTTTTGTTCAAATGGGTGTGGCGTTATATATCTCAAGATAATTCTCTATGGGCTCGGGTTATTTCGGCATTACATGGTTCGTCTTCACAGGTGCTTTCTGCCTCTTTTTCTTCGTTATGGAAATCTATTTTAAATGAAGTCAAATCTCTTAAGGCTCAAGGTGTGGACTTAATTTCCCATTGTAAGATTCGGGTTGGTAATGGTATGAACACAAGTTTCTGGAATGATTGTTGGATTGGCGACTCTATGCTCAAGCATTTGTTCCCTCGTTTATTTGCCTTAGAAACTATTAAAGACATTTCTGTAGCAGATAAATTTCGTGTCCCTATTACTTGTTCCTTTCGCCGTCCTGTTCGAGGGGGGTTAGAAGCTCAGCAGCTTGATCATCTCATGGGTCTTATTGAATCGACTCTGTTATCTAATTCGGAGGATAGGTGGGTTTGGGATTTGAATGGAGATGGTGTTTTTCGTGTCAAAGATGTTCGAAACTTGCTTGACGAGACCTTTCTTCCTAAAGCTGATACGCCTACGCGTTGGATTAAATGTATCCCGATTAAAGTTAATGTTTTTGTTTGGAAGGCTCTCCAAGATCGTCTTCCTACACGTTCGAATTTAGTCAGGAGAAACATCTTGATCGATTCCTTATCTTGCCCGATTTGTGACGGAGAACCAGAAGATTCTTCTCATTTATTTTTTCGTTGCTGCTTGGCGAGAGATGTGACAAGGTTAGTATGTCGTTGGTGGGACTTGGATTTTCACTCTTTTAATTCGTATACAGATTGGCAAGGTTGGTTCAAACAGTTACGCCTTGGTGTTAAGTCTAAAGAAGTGTTAGAAGGTGTTTTTACGTCTCTTGGTGGAGTTTATGGAATTTCAGGAATCAACTCCTTTTTGCGGATTCTAATTCTCGTAAAGATGCTATTTTCGATGAGATTGTCTTACGGTCGTTTAATTGGTGTTTAGCTAGAGGTAATAGAACTTTGAATTGGGTTAGTTGGCTTCAACACCCTCATTTGATTTCTATGTAATTTTCTAGCTCCTTGCTAGTGGTTTTTAATAAAGTTGCCGTTCAAAAAAAAATTATCTTTTTTTATATGTATAGAGATATTCGGTTTTTTCGGTTTGGTTCGGTTTTATTTTTATCAAACCATAACCAAACCAAACACCAATTAAATACTTTGGTTTGGTTTCAAACCAAACCGTACACCAATTCAAATTCTCGGTTCGGTTTTATTCGGTTTCGTTCCTGGTCTTCATTTTCGGTTTGTTCTGGTGTCAAACCAAACACTGATTCATCCCCTAGTGTTATCGGTGTGCTACATTGTACATCCATGGTATCTAAGAGACGTTGTTTAGTGCCATGAACTGTGTTCATCAATGAGGTTGGTAGCCTTTGCTCGATCGCGGCTTTTTGCACTAGAATGTGTACAAACATGTTGCTTTTTGCTTTTCAATGATACAAGATTGTGCCAACAAAAAACAAATAACTGGTGTTGATCGACGTCGTCAGAGAATGTCCGGGCCCAATCAGGAATCGCTAGATCCCACAAATATTTGTGGCCATTTTTTTGTCATCATTATCCCAT
Organism: Tanacetum coccineum; assembly: GCA_026074375.1. Classification (NCBI taxonomy): domain Eukaryota; kingdom Viridiplantae; phylum Streptophyta; class Magnoliopsida; order Asterales; family Asteraceae; genus Tanacetum; species Tanacetum coccineum. The sequence goes on along the minus strand of BQNB010090791.1, from coordinate 10,099 downwards.
ACGGCCTATCGTGCCCTAGTGAGATACCGGAAAGTACGCTTTCACCAATGATAACATGGATGTAGTGGGTGCATGCATATGTTGACTAAAATGACTTACAGAAAAAGATGTGTGGGTCGAGTATTAGTCAAATAGATGAGTTGTTCCCACTCGAGCTTCTGGTAATAGCTTGCTTATTCTAAGTGCTCCCCGCTTGGATTTTCCTGTAGTTTGCTATTCAATGGAGTTGCTATCTGGTTTAGTATAAGCATGTTATGTCCTTGTGTAGATCCAATTAACATATTTGCGGGATTAAGGGAATAAGGCCCGCTTCTTATAGAGTTGCCAGATTCGATATGCCTAAAAAATACTTTTAGGGACCAAGATCCTTAATTGGAAACCGTTGTTTGTTGGGGTCATTCTTTAACTGTGTAATTGAATCCTTCATTGTTCCCCGTTTCATTGTTCCCCGTAATTATAAGATCATCGACATAGATCAGGACTGCTAAATTTTCAAATTTCCCTATTCAGACATATAGTGAAGAATCACCTGAACTTTTTAAAAAACCAAGACATTCAAGGACTGTACTCAATTTTGCATGCTATGCACGCGGACTTTGCTTTAAACCGTAGAAAGATTTATTAAGCTTACATACCAAATTATGTTGACCACTTTGAGGGTGTCCTGGTGGAAGCTTCATGAATACTTCTTCAAGATCGCCGTGTAAAAAAGCATTCTTTACATCCATTTGTGAAAGAGACCACCCATTATTAATAGATACGAATAAGAGAACTCTTATAGTTGTCATTTTAGCGACCGGGGCAAATGTCTCCTTATAGTCGACACCATATTGTTGAGTAAACCCTTGTGACACAAGACGTGCTTTATGTCGATCCACTAATCCGTCAGAGTTAAACTTGGTTTTGAAAACCCATCGACTTCCAACAGCATGTTTGCCTTTGGGAAGAGATGCTATACTCCAAGTCTTGTTCTCAACAAGTGCTGCTAATTCTTCCTGCATAGCTTTCCTCCAAACAGCTTGAGACTGAGCTTCTTGGAATGTTTTCGGATCATGAACATTAGAAAGAGCAATAAGAAATGCCGCATGAGAGGGTGATAATTTTTTATAAGTCAAAAAATCATCAATCGGATACTTGGCGGTATATGAAACATAATCATTCATCTTTACAGGAGGTTGGCGATCTCTTGGGGGGTTGCGGCGTGGAACTTCGGTTTGAAGGTCATTAGTGGCGGGAAAGGAATTGTTTGAGGAGCTTTCAATAGCTGTTGAATCTTGAAGTGAATTTTCATGTTCTTGAGTTGCATTATCAGGAGGTCGTTCAATGGAGTCTTGAGATGACTGTTCGTGTTCTTGAGTTGCATTATGTGAAGGAGGTGAGCTGAATTCGACATTGGGAAATGGAAATAATTCTGTCATGATCTCCCCTTTACTAGAGTTCTCAAAATATGGACTTCTTTCAAAAAACGAACATCCCTACTCACGTAAAGTCTCCCATCGACAACATCGTAGCATGTATACCCCTTCTTTGTTTGTGAATAGCCCAAGAAAATGCATTTAACAGACCTTTGATCAAGTTTATCACGATGCTTAGCTGATAAATGCACGAAACATATGCAACCAAAAACCCTCAAATGAGAAGTTTTTGGTTGTTTGACCTGCAAAACCTCAAGTGGACATTTGAAATCCAATACCCGACTAGGTAAACGGTTGATTAAATAAGCCGTTGTAAGAACACCATATGACCAAAAATGCTTTGGCACATTCATTTGGAGCATTATTGCTCAGGTTTTTTCAAGTAAATCGCGATTTTTACGTTCCGCCACCCCATTTTGTTGGGGTGTGTTAACACAACTAGTTTGATGCAAAATTCCGTTAGAACTTAGGTAATTTTTCATGACATGAGATGTGAATTCGGTACCATTATCTGATCAGAATATTTTAATGTGAGCAGAAAATTGATTAACAACCAACAAATGGAAGTCTTTGAAACAAGCAAAAACCTCATTCTTAGATTTTAATAAATACAGCCAAGTAACCTTTGAGAAATCATCAATAAAGGTTACAAAATATTTAAAACCATCTAAAGAACTAGGAAAAGGTCCTAACACATCCGAGTGAATAAGTTCAAATGCTTGATTAGTTTTAGACAAAGAAGAATTAAAAGGAAGTCTTGTGGACTTAGAATAGTGACATATCTCACAATCATGCATTCCTTTAGGCAAACTCGGAGTTATTTTTTAGAAAGTAGACTCTGAAGGATGCCCTACACGACAATGCCATAAGATATGCTCATTATTAGGAGAAATATAAGCTTGGAAACCTTGAGAAATCTTGTGATCAGGAAAAAAATAGTAGAGTCCATTGATGAGAAATCCCTCACCAATCATCCTCTTGGTGACGGGGTCCTGAAAAATAACCTTAGAAGGTGTAAATAAGGCTTGACAATTAAGTGAAGATGTTAGTTTTTTAACTGAGAGCAATTGAAAAGGAAAAGACGGAACATATAGCACATCAGACTCAACACTTTTTGAGACAAGATTGATCTTTCCTTTACCCAATACACGAGCACCCTTCCCATTAGCAACAGAAACAAAGGACGGATTTGGGAATGGAATAAAGTCACTTACATTAGTAAGTTTATTTGATATGTGATCAGTGGCGCCAGAATCCACAATCCAAAAATCATGCAAATTACTAAATTCTAATGCAGATATGAAGGCTAATAAAATACCTTGGCTGCTCTCACAATTTGAGTTGATTAGAAAACTTGAGAATTTACTAAGAAGTGCAGCAGGTTTGTTTATTGCTTGGCTAGTTGTCTCATCCTAGACTGCTCCTTGGCCATGTTTTTCTTGTAAATAGTTGGCAAATTCATTTAGCAATGCAACAGAACTAGATGAAAAATACTTTGTAGTATGAGTAGCCATACGAGCCTTTAGATTAGTAACACGTCTCTTATCTATGTACCCTTTCTTATCTTTTGTAAACTTAGGCTTCAACTCAGGATGTAGAATCCAACAACGATCCATTGAATGACCATGAACATTACAATGACCACATTTCTGGTCTGAACGCTTACCTTTATAAGGCTTCTTGTCAAGAGATGCATTTGCAGAATAGACACGAGCTTCTGGAGTAGTGGCATCATTTATCATAACTTTTCGATGAATTTCTTCACGTTGGATAGTGGCACACACACTCTTTAAGGTTGGAAGTTCAGCATTCAGTAAAATATGTCGCTTTAATTCTTTGAAGTCAGGACCAAGGCTCGCCAATAACTGGAATACTTGATCATCTTTATGTCTTTTACGTAAAATTTTCGGATCAACAGAGTGTGGTCTATAAACCTCCATTTCGTTCCACAGGCCTTTAAGTTTCCCTAAAAGATTAACGAACGAATTTATATCTTGACGAAGATTAGCGATGTCTAACTGAATTTGAAAGATGGGAGTGGTATTGTTTTGGTTACCGTACATGTCTCGAACAGCTTCCCAAAGATCCTTAGATGATTCTGAATAACTAAAGATCTCTGCAATATTGCATTCCATGGAATTAAGAATCCATGACATAACCATCTGATCCTTTGACAACCAAGCTTCATATTATAGTGAAGTAACACCGGGGTTAGCGTTCTTGCCACTAATAAACCCCAAACAGGATCTCCCGCTGAGAGCTATAGTGATTGCTCGTGACCATGGCAGATAGTTGAATTCGTTGAGCAATATTGTAGTCATCTTTTGAGAATAGCTAACATCGACTTCAATAGTAGTAGACTGGGTAGCAGATGATTTGGAAGCATTTGCATCCTCAGTGATAGCCATAACAGCAAGGGATTAGAAAGAATTGGATCCCTACTCTGGTATTGATTGTGCAAATAGAGGCACATACCAGGCTCCGATGGTGATCGGAGAAATCATATGGTGGTGATGGTGGTGATGCCGAGTACAAGATAACCTGCATATAAGAAATAGAAGACACTACGTTAGACGAAGCCCGGGGGAAGCCCTCGAGAGCCGCCTCCAGTGTGAGAATCATTCATGGTGATTATGTTATTCAAGTATTGAGATAGAGGATAGGAGATATCATGGTTAAAGTTAGCTTACATACCTCTGTGATGGCTTCCCTATTTATAGGTAATCTGACTAAGATGTAGGAGGTAGTTATGGAGGTCATGGCAGAGATCATGGGTGGAAATTATGGAGATAATGCCTATTGACCAACTCCACGTTTTTAGGTAGAGAGGCAGTGACCTTTAGGCTCCGAGGAGGGGCCTTCTACGAGGACTTCGATAGGGCCTTTGACGGGGCCTTCTACGAGGCCTTCGACAAGGCTTCGAGGAGAAGGGGGTCTTCAAGGAGAAGGGGGTCTTCTACGAACTCAACAAAGGTTAGACTCTATGAGTGTTTTGGGTGAAGGTTGGCGGTTCCCTTACGATATCCATTATGAATGACTTTACGCCAACATGATGTAGGACGAAGGCATAGGATTCATCCTTTAGGAGAGTATGCCATCACCCTTTATACAAATGGTAAGCTACGTACCAGAGTGACGGTAACGCTTGTAAGCGGAGCGAAGGGTACGTCATCAAGCCCCCAGTTTAATGTTATGCATGCGAAGAGTGCATAGCTTTAGCGTTGGTAAAGAGCCTCCCCCAGGTGTGTGCCCCGAGTTTGTGGGGTACGGGGAGGGGGTGGGGGGGAATTGTTTAGGTATGTGGGTCGGGGTGGGTGGGGGTTTGGGGTGCGACTCTCCCAGGGGATGTGAGTATTTGACATTTGGGTTTTTTTTTTACTCCAAGTTGGAGAGTTGTTCGGGGTTGGTTGGTCAGGGTTAACCGTTTAGTTAGTTTAGTTGTGTTCCCTTTGGGTTGGTTTAGTTTTTAGGTGTTTAGTTTATGGTTTTTAGGGTGTCTTTGATTTATTTTAGGGAGGGATTTTTGTTCCATAGGGTTTAGGGGGGGAGTGTGTGTTTTTAGTTTGTTTTATGGGGGTGGGGAGAGGGGGTGTTAGTGTAAGGTAGTAAAAGAGGGAGGTTTTTTTTGTGAATTTATTATAATAATTATAGTCGTCACACGGTTTTGGGGTTATTTTAAGTTTTCAGGTTTTTCTTAGAGAAGTTTTTTTTATTTGGGTTTTAGAGTTTGTAGTTTTTAGGTTTGATGTATTTGTTTTTAAACAAGGTTATTTTATTCATAATATATTTTAAAGTCTTTTAAGTGTTTTTCTTGTTTTTGATTTCTTTGTATTTGTTTTGAAAGTAGTCGTATGGTCCTACTATTTTGCCCAGGGGTTGTTTTTAGTTGGGGTTGTGGAGTACTTTAAAGGTGTTTTAGTACGCCTAAAGGGGGGCTCGGAAGTTGTAGGGAGACTCCAGAGTTGTAAGGTGTTTTGGGGGTAGGTATTTTGATTTGTATCTTGCATCATGAACGCGTGTCATGTCGCTTCGGGCGGCAGTATATTTGAGTTTGTGACGAGCGAGCAAGGTTTTTGTTGAACTGAGGTGTAGGTTTGGATCTTGTTGTCCAAGGTTATGTTTTGGTTGTTGTTTGCATTTGCAGTTGTTACCTAGTTAGTTTCAATTGTTTAATATTTCTCATCGCTAATCTGTTCGATTTTCCGAACTCACCCCTTAATGTTTTTGCGAACGCACGTTCGGTTACGACACAATTTAAAGTTGCAACTCAAAGGAGAAGAAGAATTGGGAATGACAGAAAGAGACTTAAGAATGAACACGTCAGACGAAATATGATCCTCAAATGGAGAATACTACAAGTTATTGTAAAACGACCGCGACTCACTAGGTAGTGCCGCTAGTGACGGTCCTGCATTTTTTTCTCTGTTATCACTGCTCCCAGACGACTAAACCGTCGCGCGCTAAGGGAATAATGCAAGTCGCTCAGTAGAGAACATGTAAAACTCACTCTTCATGATTTTTCAACAGTATTTGACAAGCCATTCCGAAGCAAATAATTCCTTTTTTCACCGTGTCGAGTAATCGACCTTTCAAAAAACGGAAAAGTGGATTTAAGAGAGGGAAAGTTCCCGCCGAGGGGTCGACACGTCCTCCGCCCACAGGTGAGGTGAGTGATTGAGATACGGCATACCTCTAGAGTGCCAGGGAGTTTTACCCTTGTTGGGGTATGTGGAAAGAATAAGTGTGATATATGGTTCGGGGAATTACGGCAAGTGTATTCGGGGATTGTAGCGTGAATGTACGTTCTTGTACTTTTTGGCTATTAATAAAAAATTTTGTATGTGACCACTTTGCTCTCTTTTATAAAGACAGGAGTTTGGGCATTTTTCTTACTGCTCTTTATAATGTTCATGATCCTGTGTAAAAAATAAAGAAGGGAAACAAACATTCCCTAGAAGCTCCAGTCTCCAAAGCTGTGTTTGGAGGAGGAAGGAAAGCTATCATGACTCAAGGAAAGACCTATTAGCAGCATTGTTGAGAACAAGACTTGGAGTAAGAGTATAGTATCTTCTTCCTAAAGGAAACATGATGTTGGAAGTCGACGATGGCGGTCTTGTGCTCAAAACACCCATCGTTTAACTCTGACGGATTTAGTGGAATCGTCATAAAGCAACGTTTCTTGTGTGTCCACAAGGGTTTACTCAAACAATAATTGTGTTCGACTAAAAGGAGACATATTGTGCCCCGGTCTGCGCTAAAAAATGACAACCTATAAGACGTTCTCTTATTTGTATCTTATTACCATTATTAAGAGTGTAACTGGAAATTGTAGGTCGCTCGTTTCATCAAATGGTATGTAATACGAGATTTATGATGTTTTGTTTTATCACGCGCTCGAATCTTGAAGAAGACAGTATTGATTAGATGAGACAGTGATGTTGCCAGCGCAGGACACCCTCTGAGAGAACTTGTTGTAAGTGAACGCTCAACATCTATATTTGGAATGTGTATGTGCTTAGAATAAGAATCGCTTCGTGAGGTCGATGACATTCGGTGCGTCTCTAAAGCAATACGCATATATTAGGGCGCGTGCACACTAGCACGGCATCTCTGAGTTCTCAGTCTATTTGAATCGCGTCTTGGTTTCACTTTACGCGATATATAAATATAGTTTTCATCTTCACCCCCGCGTGTGCTCTGATCCGCCCGCCACCTATATCTTGTTCACCCCCACCCTGAACTAGCGGAGGAGGCAATCACTAATTTCTGCATAAAATTTTAATTCGACAATCCCTAACATTGAGACAACCCAACCGAAATCTATCTCTCCAGCACAAGGCGCCCTGATCTATGATCATGTTACTGATCCCTATCCCACCCATCCTATCTCTAACTTCTCGCCCCGGAACATACCACCGGGAACCGGCGGCCCTGCCCTCCCGGGCCGGCCGGATCTAAAGCCCCCCCCGGGCCGGAATCGCCCGGGAGCCAGTCGCCCTCGGGGAGCCGGACCCGCCCGAAGGCGGTGGATGGCCGGAAGGGCCCGGGCGGCCCCCGCCGCAAAAGGCGGAACCGCGCGAACTCAATGAAAGATTCAATGTATCAACAGGGTTAAGACCCCCCACCACCCATGCACCTTCCCCCACACCAAGTACGTTTCTTTTCCAAATTCTAAGCGCCTCTCTTGGTCCCGTTAAACGCTCATTTTCGCGCGTTTATATGGCCCAACGTAAGCAGTACACGGCGGCCTCGTATTCCACTTGCCAGTTCAGCGCCAAAACTATGTTTGGTATTCTACTCAGGTGATGGATGTTGTGAACTATGCTTATAAATTTCGTGCATCTCACTCGCTGTGGGGCCGTTCAGCGGTGTAGCAACTTCCTAATGTGGATAGCATTATACTGACATGATAGTTTGAGGAAATCACTATGTACGCAGAGCCAACATCCTCTCGATCTTTTTGTAGCTAATGTATATTGATATTGTCGTAGCATTACCAGCGCATGCTCGATTGCGTGAGAGATCAAGATTTCATCTCTTATTGACTATTATGACTCCGACGATCGTTCTTTTGCGGTAAGGTACTTGTTAGTCTACATTATGCATGTGCACCCACTATAGTATCTATATTGCTAGTGGTGGTAGAGAGTTGTTTTGTCTTAACGGTATCTCAAGACGGCACGATAGGTCCAAGTGGCATCAATCGCGATGACCTCGGGCCTACAAAGAACTCTTGTGGCGGGGATTAGGCTATTCTGGTTGTGGCCGTTATTGGGTAGATTACTCTTGATCGTTCCCATTTACTTTGGTAAATTATTCTCCCCAACAGATTGATTTCGCGATACTGACCTTCACGGTTATTGTGTTGTAGTGTGTTGTTGAAGGAAAGGTAACGCGTAATTCTCGGAGGATTATTCAGCGAGTGAAAGACTCATAAGAAGTCTTCTGCGCGACGTGTGATGGTATGTGTGAGCCACAAGCAGTTCTAGGTGCCAGAAGATAAGAGTTCGATCCCAAGTGATTTCTTAGTTGCAGAGTAAACCTTGGAGGTAAAATGTTTGCACGACGCGCGTATGACACGCTTGTTCGTGTGATAATCAGTTGCAGGAGCATGCATTATTGTTTGCTCAAATCCCTATGAGTCCATAATGATTGTTCCATGTAGCAATGAGAACAGAAAAGCATAGTTGAGGGATTTTTAGACTGTCCAACTTAGTGTCTATGACGCAAACAGGTCGTTACAGTATGTAGAAGCTTGTATTCGTTATCTTGTTAATGCATATGTCGGGATGACAGAAACATAGATGAACTTGCGGTAGGGTGTGTGATGTGTGTTTATACGCAAGGAGATACTGATTGTATTCGCGTACTGTGAACAACTGTTCAGTCTAAGCTTATTCGTACTTGTTATGTGCGAACTAATAATCAACTTGCGGATGTTTTTACCAAGGTTCAGTCTTCTTCCCTTTTTTCACGACTATTGAGCAAGCTTGGATCCGTCAACCTACTGGATCCTGCTTGAGGGAGGGTATTGGAGGAATATATTGTATAAGGCATGTATATAAAAGGAATTAGTATGGTAGTTTGTATAATAAGGAAAGTCCACTATTTCCTAGTTAACCACTCATATCATTCTCGTAAATTAAGTGATATGACGTATCTTTAGGTAAAATAGTCAAAGAGTGGATGCTATATATATATATATTCTGTATTCTGTAGAATTGATATGAATGAATAAAGGTCTGAAACCTTGTTTCTAAACTTCTCTTCATCAGTTTCTTTAGGTTTCTTCATTAAATCAATAAGCCAAATTTGTAGTTTTTTTTAAATAATACCAACTTGCCCGAGTGTTGAAAAATAAGTGTGAAATGAAGCTGTCAATATTAAACTCGATGTATAAGTCCTTGTGTATGAAACTTTCGTTTGTCTTAATGTAATCTTATCGTTTGTGATACATTTTGGTTGTATTTTTAGAGATTCAAAACGGTGGGCTATGTATTAGACTTTTGGGAAGGTCGATCGGTTGCCTATTCGAATAAAGCCATTTTAAGGTAGAAATTAAAAAAACGATTAAAAGTTTATCTAATATTGGACGGCATTATTTTGCATTGTTGTCACTACCACGAAAAAGACAAATATACCCGCACGACTCATGAAAATAAAAAGAAAATTGTTGGTACACACAAATTAACAACAGCCAAATTTGTGTTTACGTACAATGAATTCAAAGGTGACAGTTTCTAGAAATCTTTTAAGTAAGAAAAACACATGATAAGGTCACCACATATAAGAGTGCTTGGAACGGATGCGCCATTGGCTGACGCCATTCTAACAGCCCAAAAACAACAACGGCGCACCATTCTAGCTGTGGTGCCGTTTGGCCTTGCGCCATTAATATTAGCCTTGAGTTTGTTTGTTTTTTTGATTTAGTGGGGTACATGTGTACCAATGGCATCACATTTTCTGATGCCAACGGATATCGCACAAAATGTGATGTCAAAGGATTTCTGGTGCCGTTGTAGTTTTTGCTGATGTGACATTACTTTTTGGCTATTTTTGCCAACGGCATGTAACACTCTCATTTTTACAATATAGCAGCGGAAGCTAATCTGGGGTATTACTTCATGGATACAACAATCATAATCATAGAAAGCGACCCAAAAGAGACGTTTATTCAAAAAATA
>BQNB010090790.1:0-27054 GCA_026074375.1 Tanacetum coccineum | reverse complement strand
TGTCCACGGCTCCTACGGGGTTTCAACCACTGATGTGTCCGACGGACTTTCGTCCGACTTCTCTATAAGGAAATCCGCAAGGATCTGTCCTTTCACCGACGTCCTTGGACGGCAAGTGATATTGTGTTCTCCCAGCATGACGCTCTATTTTTGTAATTGTCCTGCCACGTTGGTTTACAAAGTAGACCGGCGTTTGAACCATGCCCCTTTCAGTCATCAAGACCGCACTAATAGCTCCTTGGGTGGCGGACAGGTATATAATCAGTTCCTCCTTTGGATTGGGTGCTACCAGTAGGGGTAGCTCTGACAGGTGTTGCTTTAGTTTCTTAAAGGCTTGTTCTGCTTCTGGTGTCCAATGAAAGTCACTCTTTTTAATGCACTTCTTTAAAGTTTTGATCAGTGGCAAGGACGTTTCCGCTGACTTGGAGAGGAATCTGTTCAAACTAGTCAACTTCTTATTGAGGCTCTAGACCTCTTTGATTGTTCGTGGGGATGGGAGTTGTAATACAGCTTCCGTTTTGTTAGGGCACGGTTTTATCCCTTTAGGCTAATCATGTACCCTAGGAACATTCCTTCCACTTCCCCAAATGTACATTTTTTAGGGTTAAGCTTCATGTTGATTTTGCGTAACGTATGAAATGTTTCATCAATATCTCTTAGCATTTTCGCTTCTGTATGACTCTTAATAACCAAGTCATCAATGTACACTTCTATGTTCCTACTTGGCTGTCAAAAGCCTTGTCCACCAGCCGTTTGACATTTTGGTATAGCAATATACCCCTTGGCTGGTATGGAAAGCCGTTATCTCTTCGTCTGACTCTGCCATCTGTATCTGGTGATAACCTTTGTAAGCGTCCAAGAAACACTTAAAGGGGTAGCCGCAGAGAGATTCAACTTTTCAGTCAATTTTCAGAAGGGGGTAACAATCCCGCGGACATGCCTTGTTTAAGTCTGTGAAATCCACACGCATCCGCCAGCCACCGTCGTGCTTTTCCCCATGACTGGATTGGACAACCATTCATGGTAATAGACTTCTCTCATGATTCCTGCCTCTACTAGTTTATGTACCTCCGCTTAGATGGCTTTTGCACGCTCCGGGGCCTGGCCCCTTTTCTTTTGTCGAACAGGCGAATACCCTTCTTGAATATTGAGTCGATGTTCCACTATTGATCGTGGTACTCCTGTCATGTCTGATGGTTGCCATGCGAATATGTCTAAGTTTTTCTTCAGGAGTGAACATAGTTCCGTCTGTTCTTTTGCGGATAGCGTCCCTCCGATTACTACCTCATGATCAAGGAAATTCGGGTGTAGAGCTACTTTAAAATTTTCATGACGGACCCTGGCCTCTTTGGGTATCTCCTTAGATGATGTAATCACCGTGGCGCACTCAGCCGGGATCAAGATAGTGCTACGGATAGTCATTATTCCTTCGTCGACTGGGAACTTAAGCATTCCGTGGGCTGTGGATGGCACCGCTTAGATTCATCGTATTCTAGGTCTTCCAATGATACCATTGCACGTTGATAATGACCTTACGATCATGAAATTCATCCATGCTCTTGTAGAATGATCTGCATCTCCTATTGTTACTAAGAGCCTAAGTTGTCCCAGCGGCCATATAGTTTCTCCACTAAAACCGGTTAACGATATCATTGCTGGGACCATTTGGTTCTTGATTTCCGGTAAGAGTTGGTTGAAGTAGTGCTCATAGAGCAGTTCCATCAAGGAACCTCCATCTACATACATGCGGTGAATCATGTGCCCACCAATTTTCGCTTCTATAATAAGCGGACCTTCTGGCTCACTACTGGTTGTTAGTGAAAGGAATGTAATTTCACTGACACGTTCGAAGCTTTGAGTTACTTTCTGCCTTGTCATTCTATGCCATGGTTATATCATATAGATTGCCATGGACTATCCTTGGTCGGTACTTCCTTTTTCCTTACTTTTGGTTGATCTCTCCCCTGCTTAATTTCTTTAATTTAATGCGAGAGCTTGCCTGCTCGCACCAATTATTCGATCTGCTTTTTTAACTACATACACTCGTCCGTACTATGTCCTTTATCATTGTGGAAGTCGTAAAACTTGTTGCTACTTCTCTTCTCCATCGGGGTTACCATAGGGGGTGGCGGTTTAAACTTTCCTGCTTTGGTCGCGAGGATTTCTTTGGGTATTCTTGTAAGGGGGTAAACTTGCTAGACCTCCGCCCATCCCTTGGCTGACCTCGGAAGTTAGACCTCCGCTCTGAACTGTGCCGCTTTGACTGGTCTTGTGTCCTTCACGATGCGTGACCTTTCTTTTTGCCACCAGCGGCGGTTTCTCCCTGTATGAAGGCAATGGTGGTGATCATCATTTCCTCCATGGTCTTTGGAACATGTTCATTAAGGCGCTTTGTCAATTCAGGTTTGTTAACCCCATGCATGAATCTAGAGATCCGCATGCACTCGGGGGCTCCCTTCATGCGTCTGGTTTCCACCTTGAATCGTTCCATGAACTCCTCGATGATCTCTTCGTCTCTTTGTTTGATATTATGGATTTCAACAGGATCTTTGACATACTTCTTTTGCTGCATGAAGTATGCTAAGAAGGCTGCTTTGAGATCCTTGTATCCATCTATGCTCTTCGGAGGGAGCTCATCGAACCATACTCTTGCGGCTCCTATTAAGGTAGAATTTAACATATGAAACCAGGTAGGCATTGCCCACCGTTCCACCTGTGCCGCCGCTTGGAAATTTTTTACGTGATCCTCTGGGTCCCCTGTTCCGTCATAGGTCTTTACGTTGTTAGGCATTCATGTTTTTCGTAAACTTTTGAAGTTGCGGATTCAGGGTGTGAATGGATCCACCTCTTCACATATCCAGGGCACCGCCAAGTCATCCTCATTCGTAGACTAGTGTCTTTTTTACCTTGACTTCCAGTGTCCCCCATCGCGGGTGCCACTCTCTGATACGCGGGATGACGGGGATTCACTTTCCCTCCTATTTTTCTCATAACGGGGGTGGTCTCTATCGCGTGAGGGATATCTAGGTTTGGTCTCTGTCGCATAGGAGGAGCGGGTATTATCATATGACTCTTCGACGCCACAGGAGTAGTCTCTGCTCCGAGGACGATCTTTGTTAGAAGAGTCCCGCCTGCGAGGGCGGCTTCTACTGTGGGAACGATCCCTAGAGTTTGGTTTGTACGGTCTGGATTTAGTTGTGCTTGGCGAGTAAGTATCACTAAGTCGGTCGAACGCGCTCTACCTTTGATGACCTAGTCGGTCAAGCACATGTGGCTCATTGTATCTTAAGCGGTCCCACACTTTCAGTCTCTCTGATGGATTACGATACCTTGCGGACAAGGTCCTGGCACTTGAGTTTTGAGAGCCTTCTCTTATTCTTCTTTTTTTGGGACTTTCTTCATAGTCCAGCCTAGCATGTACTTCTTTTCGCTTGTCATGGCGAATCTTGTCCATAATAACCGGCAGGATATCCTCGTAATGCTCTTCATAGAAATCCTGGATGTTCACCCTGGGTGTGGCATCTGCCTCTTTCGGCGTCTTTTCTTTGGTTGTAGGTTTCGTGACAGTAGTCACAATGAGGGTTGTATTCGCCATTGCGCTCATTTTCCTGAGAGTAATTCCTAGTGTTAGGTCCCACGGATGGCGCCAACTTGTTGATACAAAAGTTAGGTCATGTCTTGTTTGGTCCGAATAGGCTGCTATTCGGGTATGAAGTGCCTTGTTCTTGTACCAAGTGAATTTGTTTAAAGAACCCTGCACAAGGAATAAAACACCGTTAACCTTATCGTGGGAACAGATCCCACGATTAGACTCTGGCGTAAGAGTAAGTATGTGACTTTAAGAGAGTAATCGAGCGTAATTAGGGTTTGTAAGATACTTGTATTGATGATAATTACGTTCCTTTTATAGGCTGAATACCCCTTAGGGTTTCCGTATCGTTCGACCCAAGATATGACCGATATTTTAGGGATTCGGTATTATCCTAGATGATTTAAATAAGTAAAGCATATCTCTTATTTAATTAGGTTATCCTTAGAGATAATTTGTGAGGATACCGCGGCCACGAACAGCGTACCGGTAGCCGCGACCTGCGGGCCCAAATAGCCGTGACCGCGATGCTGGGCCTGAGGTCCAGTATCAGTTACCAAGCCCATAATAGTATGTGTGGGTCGGGTCGGTCCATACTATACGTCATCAGCATGAACGTTGCTACAAACAATTGCTCAAATAACAATATTGCGCTGAAAGACGCATGACATTGTATGTGCTCTTAACAAGAAGACACGAAATTGACACTGAAGCATCATACACACTATCTAACTAAACCAAGCACACCCTTTATAGTTCTACTTGGATTCTCAAAACCGTAATAGTAATGCTTGTCAGATAATACAATAGTCAATTGTACACCCTCTTTCCAGCTATTTGGCATCAAAGCAACTTTGCGCGGCTTAATGTATATTAATGCAACAAAGTTTAAAAGCCATTGTCGCTAGCATATTTTCATTTATTTTTTTAAGCAAGCGAGTATGACACGATAACGTAAATAAGAAAACCATTTTTGCATCGCAATCAACGTATAATCCACCTGAAAAACGAGAAAATTCCTAGCCTTGACTAAAATCCCATGAGACTTCAACCGAGCACTATATTCCTCCCAGTTCACAACTCGATCATTGATTCGGTACTCACATCCACCAGTACTAGTAATACAACGCGTAAACAATACATCCATACCATCTGTGAGCCGATACACTAACTTAACATAAGCCCTACGACTACTTTGTTCCTTATCATGATCATCGAAAGCGTAAATAAGATCATTTAGTTGACCACCTCTTAATTGACCTGTACGGACACGTACCGAGAACAAAGTTGATAGCGTCCATTAGGTTAGATTTACCGGAACCATTAGGACCAATTATGGCAGTGAAGTCGTGAAATGGACCGATGACTTGGTGTCCTTTGTATGATTTAAAGTTTTCGAGTTCGATTTGGTGGATTTTATTTTTTCCTAGTGGAGACATTGATGGTATGATATTGAAACCCCAGTGTTAGGGTTTTGGTAGATATATTGATGGTAAATTGGAAACGGGTGGTTTTTGGCGGGAATTTTGGTGATATATATAACGGTAAAATAAGGGGTTTATGGGTGTTTGGGTAATGGTTATCTAAATGGGCTTATTAAGATTTATAAGTGAAAAAAATTGACTTTTGTTATATCCTCCTACTCTTTTTGCCTACTTATATAGCCTGTTTCATATAGAAAATACCAAAAATGACCCATTCATAAATAAATGGGTTGAAATTTTCACATACACAGAGGACCATAAAACAACATACGCATTGCAATTACCTCTTCAATGGTAGCTGGAACGAGCAGACCATGAGGCACTTCGTACAACTTGACAAAATGATGTTCCGAAACTAATATTTGTAGTGCTAAGGTATACATATTTGTGTCTGGTGTTGATTGTATAAATCCATAGTCTAGTGCCAACTTAGCATTCCCGATGGATATTGGTGGCATAATGAATTTTTTTTGCTTTTTTCCAAAATGAACATTGTCCCAAAATTTTGTATCACGTAAATATTACTTGATCCACTAATACGTTAAAAAAACTTTATTTACCTTCAAAAGTATGGGAGAGCAACAAAACCGAAAAACTGCCTCAAGAAAATCGAACCAATTCTAAAATCGATGATACGGTTTTGGTTTTTAAAAACCGTTTGGTTCGGTTTTAGGTTCTATATGAACCTCAAACCAAAAAAACCATACCCCCATAATAAGTCTAACATAAAACCGAAATTTCGGATATCTAAATTGAAAAAACTTAGGTAAAATAATGGGTCTAGCATAAAACCGTCAACGCAAATTTCGGAAGAAATTATTGTCGAAATTGTCTCATTTCATATTTTCGCTTTAGTCCACAAGAAGCCATGAGACGACTCTGATACCATCATAATCGTATTTACCTCTTGGAAAAATCATTATCTTTTAAATAACTCTGTCCCACGCGGTAACCGTTTGTGAAAGAAATTTCAAACTTGTAGAACATATGTCCCTCTAATGAAAAAACCGAAAACCAAACAAAAAAAAACAAAAAACTAAACTGACCGAACTTTTGATTTCGGGGTTTGGTTTTTAAAAACTTAAAGCCGTAATTTGTGGTTTTAAGAGACGGATGGAGAAAAACTCCTAGTCATAAGTTATTTTTCATTTCTATATCGATTACTTTTCGCTCATTTACAGAAGAATGTCATCAAACCAAACCCTCACCCAAACCAAACCCTCACCCACCGCGCGTGTCAAAACCAAAATCAAAATCGCCGCCGCCTACTAGGGCCGTGGTGCTCTAGTTGTCTAAGTGGTAGATTCTTTTGTGTGTGTGATTGGTGATGGCCATATCTATTAAATAAGCCATATCCCAATTTTACACACACACACACCCACTTAGTTTTGCTCGGTTGATAGTTGATTGATGTTTGATTTCAAGAGTTTGGTTAGCTGCTGATTTAGGTAGGGGATGAGAGGGAGATTTACAGATAGGTTGGTTAGGTTGGGTTTGTTGACAATTGTAATGATCTGGTAGTTATTAATAGTTGTAATCATCAACACATTAATCAATCAATTGAGTAGTATTTTTAATTATGTTTGTGGCTTAATTTTTTTTCTTTTATATGCATGCGTTAATCATATTGTACTGCCAACTCAGCATTCCTTTTATATTTTTAATTATGTTTGTGGTTGAAATTCAAAAAGTTCTACAAATAGGATGTGTTTTCTATTACAACTTCAGTAGAATCAGCATAAACTTGAATCTTAAATGTTATTATGTTGACTTAAAGTCAGAGATAACATTTAGCATAAATGAGAAGTTTGACTTTTAAGGGTCAAACAAAATTTCAGCTTTGAATTACATTTCTGTTAGGAAATTTTACTAACCACTGCAGATCATAGATGAATGCTACAAAACACCACATATTTCATCTTAAATGTATTGAAGCATTAGTTGTTTAACTTTGACTTCACAAGTAGGGATTAACTTGTGACCTACCCCTGACCAACCTTAACTGGTATAATGAGACTTCTCAGAGGGAATATTTTATTCCGCAAACCTCTATGATTTCATACGCATAATCTTTCTGCTATAATACCAGGGTTATAATTGATCAGACGTCAATGTCTATATGTTAGGAAAGAAGTCGCTATGAGGAGTCTATGCTTGTTTGTTTGGTTGGGACCTTCCATGATTGAGCAACACCTGTGAATTGCATATAATATATTAGGAAAAAAGGAAGCTTGAAAGGATATCTCATCCCATCAAAATCTAAAACCGATGGTACAGTTTTGGTTTTTGAAAACCAAAAATTTTGATTCGGTTTTAGGTTCTATATGAAAACCCAAACCAAAAAAAACCAAACCGCCCCATAATGGGTCTAACATAAAACCAAAATTTCGGATATCTGAAAACTTTTATCCGAAATTTCAGATATTTGAATTGAAAAGTTTAGGTAAAATAATGGGTCTAGCATAAAACCGTTAACGCAAATTTCGGATATCCAAATTTGTCATATAACTAATTATTGACAAATCTCTTAAATTATTTAAATTAACAACAAAAATTATTATCAAAAATATCTCATTTCATATTTTCTTTTTAGTCCACAAGAACCCATGTGACGACTCTGATACCATCATAATCGTATTTACCTCTTTGAAAAATAATTATATTTTAAATAACATTTGTCTTAATTCATGCGGTAACCGTTTGTGAAAGAGATTTCAAACTTGTAGAACATATGACCGTCTAATAAAAAAACGAAAACCAAACCACAAAAAAACCAAAAACTGAAAAAACCAGACCGAACTTTTGATTCGGGGTATGGTTTTAAAAAAACTTAAAGCCGAAATTTGTGGTTTTAAGAGATGGATGGAGAAAAACCTCTGTACCTAAGTTATTTTTCATTTCTATATCGATTACTTTTTGCTCATTATGAAAAGAAGTTCTTGAGGTTAATATTAGATAAGGGTATGATCGATCACAACAAATAAAGCAACAAAAATTCTTAGTTTCAAGCTGTAAAGACTTCTTTAATCACAGGAACAAGATATGTTGGTACGTACCCATCGCTATAACTAGGGGTATAATTTTTTGAGAAATGCTACAACCACAAAGAGTTTACAAAAAGAAATCCACAAAATAATGTGGCATGCAATAATTGGATTCAAGTTTTTTATCTCTCATCTTTTAATTGGTCAATGATGTACAAATCATCATGCCACATCATTTTGGAAAAATCTTTTTGTAAACTCTTTGTGGTCCTAGCATTCCTCTAATTTTTTTGCCAACTTGTTATGGACCATGCACAAATCTAGGTGATCCATGCATTTAGCCTTGTTGTAATTGTACTTAACCAAATGGTATGGTCGTATGGAAGTACATAAAGGGGTAAGTTATAAAGACCCCGTCTTAAACTATCATTTGTACCCTTTTTGTTTTTCCCTTTTTTTATAATTTTGTTTATGTTATAAAACTGTGAAACGGAAAGTGCGGAACAAAAAACATAATGTTTAATAAGTCAAAAGTAATAAACTGTCAAAATTTACGGAACAAAAAATGATAAAAAACTGTGTTGCACTGTAAACAAAAAAACAAAAAATAATGTTTTGTACTTTTATGTATTTTTTTAGTAGGCCAAGGGGGTACCAATAGTAGCACCCGTACATAATATGTGTTATTTCTGGAATATTAGTTTTGAAATTTACAAACTAGGTCTTATTAGAGAATTCTAATTTGTATTCACGTTTTCGGATCTAAATTTGATATTTCTTTGTTTTATGTGCATTGTCACATAAAAATACTAGCTTTTTAAAGCGGGAGGTCAGTGGTTCGAATTTAACGTGGAGAAAATTAATTTTTTTATGGCTACGAAAGTTCACCTGCGCCGACTCCAAGCTATCGAAAATATAACCATTCTGGGATAAGTCGACTCACAATGTCGAATCAGAAATCAATGTGAAAAGAAAACGTTGCAATGACATGAGAAAAAACAAAGTTAATTATGGCCAGAAAGATGATTTAATTAGGGTTGGTTAAGTAATTAATGGTGAAAGAAGAAAAAGTAAAAAATGGTGGTGTATTGTGTTGTGGTATTGCCTTCCTCTTATAATTATTATCTAGTGTTGACTTTTAAAGTTTTTATTTTTTAATTTTTACCTTAAATGTTTTTGTTTTTGTTAATTATACTAATAAAAATTCATTTAAAATTCAATCCATTCTTATATTTTGCATCAAGTTTTATATAACATAAAAAATAATAGTTAAGGTCAAAGTTGCAAAATAAAAACCGTAAAAATCAACACTGGAAAATAATTATGGAACTGAGAGAGTACAAGATATTCATATGATTAATTATCTCAAAATCGCGTTCTGTGTTACACTTATTGTCTTCATGTTGCGCTTATTTTAGGTGGAAGTGGCTGTCCTAAAATGATGTCAAAATATTGAACTGCCTTTGAGCCATTAGTTTCAGCAATACCTAACATATCGTCAAAAAAAGGGTCTGAATCTAAGATTGCAGTAGGGACTGCCAACTGTAGGGTGTAGTATTTATGTATCCATAGTGTACTGCCAACTTAGCATTCCTTTTGTTCAAATCATATTAGATCAAGATCTGCCAAAGTTTAATCTTACATGAACCTTAAGGATCAAAAGAAATTTTGATGTTTTTAGGTCAAACAATAAAATTCAGCGTTGAATCTTTACCAATATATTGCATTTTCTAGAAAAGAAAACGAAAGGTTGAAATTTAAAAAGTTATACAAATAGGATGTGTTTTCTATTACAACTTTAGTAGAATCAGCATAAAATTGAATCTTAAATGTTATTAGGTTGACTTAAAAAGTTAGAGATAACATTTAGCATAGATAGGAAGTTTGACTTTTTAGGGTCAAACAAACAAAATTTCAGCTTTAAAACTATATTACTAGAACTTAATTACATTTTTGTTAAGAAATTTTTCTAACCACACCAGATCATAAATGAATGCTACAAAACACAACATATTTCATCTTAAATATATTGAAGAAACTGTTGTATAACTTTGACTTCAGAAGAAGGGATTAACTTATGACCTACTTGGACTTGGACTTGTAGTAAATCATTCATCATACATTCTTTGACACTCAAAGTGGTGCTTAATAGTTGGGTTCCTGGAAAACCTCATTTATATCAAGATTTGTATCTTGAAACAAACTTTTTATCATTCTACTTTGCTTTTTGGCCTGATCTATAATCAAAGCT
Organism: Tanacetum coccineum; assembly: GCA_026074375.1. NCBI lineage: Eukaryota > Viridiplantae > Streptophyta > Magnoliopsida > Asterales > Asteraceae > Tanacetum > Tanacetum coccineum. Next base: position 16,746 of record BQNB010090790.1, on the reverse strand, counting down.
GAGTTCGTGTGCACCAAGACCACTACTGTACTAGTGGCTTAAAATCAGAACTCATGAGATTATTAATGATTAAATTTCCTTTCTATGTTAGTGATAATCTTATAAAAGGATCATTAATCTATGGTTTTGCAAGAAAGAAAACACTCGTTACAATTTTGGCGCCTTTTGTCTTGTCTCCCTATTTGACTACAGGCGGATCGTTTTAGTTCCACGATCATAATCTTTATCAAAACATTATGGAAAAATGAAACCAAACATGGACTCTACTTACCTCTTCAATGGTTGTAAGGGAGTTAAAGGAAAGAACTGAAGGCACAAAGGAAGAAACTGGTGACGGGTTATATGTAAGGGGAAGGTCAAATCATTTAGGTAAAGCTCATTCTAGTTGAACTTCGCGGTTTAAGTCAAGGGGCGAAACTGGTAAATTCAAGTGCTTCATATGTTATTCAGAAGGTCATCTGAAGAGAGAGACTGTCCAATGAAGAAGTCAAGTGGGTTCGTCAAGAAGGGTAAGCGTGGTCAGGATTCTGATTCTTCTGATGACGAGGGTAACACCTACTTTGGAGAAGCCCTGGTGGTAGTTGGGAATGATGAGATAACTGAATTCAGGTGGGTCTTATCATATGACACATAGGAGGGACTTCTTGTTTGATTTTAAGGAGTTCAATGGTGGTACGGTTTTGCTCGGTGATAATAGAGCATGTGCCATCAGGGCGATATGGAAGGTGAGAGTACAAATGAAAGATGGTTCAAGTTTTGTGCTTGAGAATGTGTGTTACATTCCCGAGATGAAGAGAAATTTGATATCTTTGGGCACTCTGGATAGAGATGGCTATACCGTAAAGTTACAAAATGGAAGAATTAAGGTGATCAAGGGTTCTTTGATGGTTTTGTCAGGAAATATGAAGGGAAATTGTGTGTGCTCCTTGGATGGTTGGGCTGAATTAAGTGAAGCTAGTGTTGGTATATAAGAAAATAAGAGTCTTACATAGGTGTGGCATAAACGCTTGGGTCACATTAGTGAAGCATGCTTGCATGAACTGGAAAGAAGAGATGTGCTGGTGAATAAAGGTCTAGGTAAGCTTGAATTTTATGAAAATTGTGTTCTTGGAAAATCGATCAGGATGAGTTTTGGTCGAAGTCGGCACATGACAGAGGGAGTTATAGACTATGTCTATGCGGATCTCTGGGGTCCTTCTCAGGTGGAATTGATGAGTGGTTGCCGATACTTCTTATCGACTGTTGATGATTATTCGAGGAGGGTTTGGGTTCACTTTCTTAGACACAAGAATAAGGCGTTTAGCAAGTTCAAGGAGTGGAAGCCAATGGTAGAAAACCAGACAGGTAGAAAATTGAAAAAGCTGTGAACAGATAACGGTTTGGAGTTTTGCAATCATGAATTTAATAACTCGTGCAAGGAGAGCGGGATAGCAAGGCATTTGAAAGTTGCATGAACTCCGCAACAGAATGGTCTAGCTAAATGAATGAACATGACGCTCTTGAACAAGGTTAGGTGTTTACTAATTCAGTCTGGTTTACCAGATTCATTCTGGGCAGAAGCAACAGTAACGACATCATATCTGATTAATAGGTCTCTATCTACAACATTGGAGAAGAAGACACCTATGGATTTATGGTCAGGACATCTGGCGAATTACGAGATGTTAAGGATATTTGGTTATGTTGCTTATTTATACATGAATCAGGGGAAGCTCAAGCTTAAAGCTATAAAGTACATATTCTTGAGGTATCCTGATGGTGTGAAGGGATACAGATTATGAAGGTTGGATGATGTCAAACCAAATATAATCATAAGCAGGGATGTAGGTTTAATGAGAGCTTTATGTATAAGGATACTCTCAAGGGTGCAGGTCCTGCAGATTTTGGGAAGAAAGTTGAGTTTGAGGTGGAACTTGAAGGCAGTGGGGTCGAACCAACTATGGATCCTCATACTGGGGAAAATCCCATATATTAAATCCATTCACAACACGAAAGTGTAAGAAATCTAGAGAGAGAAAGTAGAAGAAAGTAAAGAGGGAAAGTAAAGAGAAATATAGAAAGAGAAAGAGTGGAAGGAATTCACTATGTGAAATGAAATGAAAACCAACACACTCTCCACAAGAGGAGATGGGAATTTATAGGTAAAACCTTGGCATGGGACACCTAAGGTTTCCCTTGGGATGGGCTTGGCTTTTTGTTGGGCTTTTGGCTCGATACATGGACAATATTAGCTTAAAGTCCAAGCCTGTAGATCCTGACTAGCCTATTACAAACTATGACTGACACTAACATAGATAACCGATTACATTCTTGTTTGACTTTATTATTTCTAAGGCTAACAATCTCCTCCAATGTAGAGGTTATCTTGATATAACATTTATGCTCTGCCTTCTTCGGTCTTGTCTTCGTCTTTTCTTGTTTGTAACGACTTTGTTCATTCATGCTTCTGTGATCTTGATCTTGAGCCTTCATCTCCTTGTCATGAATCATCTTGATTTGACTTTCTTGATCATCTTGTGCCTTTGACCGACATGCTCATACTTGTCCTAAAAGCCAGTTAACTCCTCTTCTTCATCAATGCTAACAATCTCCTCTATCAAATGTTTTAGGGCTATCAATCTCCCCATAATACTATTATTTGTTTGAATTTGAAGATCTTTGATGATGAGAAAGTTAGTGATTATCAGATTTGCGAAAGAGTATTATGACATGAACTTAAGCTTTCTGATCGAATACATTCTTTTTGCTATGATGTTGAATGTTTGAATTTTTAAAGCTTGAGTATGAGCATATGGTTATGAATATGACGCCGCTGGAATGAGGTAGTTACGCCATCATTTAAACATGCATATAAGTGTTAGTGATAAACAACAAATATGGATTAATCATGTCTTTGTCATTCGTCGATGTCGGTAACATTAACCTCCGGTTCCGTAAGGATCGTTTTACAGTATAAATAATGTACTTGTGATCAGGTAGGTTCAATTTAGAAGAACCTCCTTGACAGGGTTTCCAGCTGTACTAGCTTGTTCTCATTATCGGAACGTCTGAAGGTTCTGAGCAACAAACCATGGATAATTTGCAAAGAGGGGAGGTATTTGGTCGTATACTAAGCTACACAAAATATGCTTTTGTTCCATCCTAAGATGTTCTTTCCTAGATCAAAATGTGCCATGGTAAGATGTCATGATAAATATTCAACGACAAAGGAAAATATAATCTTTTTATTACTTATATATTGAGATTGCATACCACTAGTCTATACTCTATAGGATGCAACAATGGTTGATTTTGAAGTATATAAGTCATTACAAAACACACTTATTATTATAAAAAGAGGAACATATAGCCTTTCATTATGACTTAGAATTAAAAAAATCCTTGAGCTGAGCTTGAGCTCAAATCTTAAGGCTCAAAATGAGCGAAACTCAAGCTTTTTAAAATATAGACGAGTCGAGCTTGAGCTCTGGCATGCTCGGTCTCGGCTCGACTCATTCATTGTATGTATTTTTATATTAAATCTATTGTATGTATTATGTGCTCATTTGACTCTTTCATTTATCAACACTCTTATTAGTGGAAGAAGAAAAATGGCCACAATTTACAAACGTTAAAAGTATGATGTACACAATAACAAAAAATAAAGATAGCCCTATAAAAAGCAAAAAGTCACAAGTTGGATAATTTTTTAACTTTTGCCCAAAAATATTTGTCACAATTTAGGCATATTTGGCGAAACGAGCTAGAATTTGAGCGCTTAAAGCTTATGTTATAAGCTCGAAGTTAGAGTTTACATTTTCTTAAACTCGTTTGACGAATTATTTGGAATTGAAGTTTATTAATCTATAATTGCATAAAAATATTGTTAGTAGATAATTAGGCCCAAGCCCGACTTGTGGGTTTGGGTCCATTAGGGTTTGCTTATGTTTCCACTCTATATATTGTGGCTCAATAATAAATCATAACTTAAGGGGTTTTCTATCATTCTACATGGTATTAGCCATTAAGATCCTAAACCCTAATCACGTATCTTCCGCTCAGAAAAACCAACCTTCATTACAAAATAGTCGTCATCCGGTCATCGGAAACTCGCCGACGATTCAGAGGGATCCCAAAAATAATTAGCTTTTTCTTCTTTTCTTTTTGTTGCAACCGGACAATAACCACCAGTCCCATTACCACCGGAGCAGTCACTGGAATCTCGCCAGAACTCGTCAGGTTTGCTGCGCTAGTCTTTTCAATACCTTCGATCTATTCTTAGGGTTTTGCTTGGTGTTGTGTTCGGGTTTTAACATGTTTTTTCGTGGCTTTTGTTTGATCTTCTTGCTTATATCGATCATAAGTCATCTTCTGTGATGAATAGTAGGAAGAAGACGTGTATTGTGATGATGATAGGTCGTAAGTCAAAAAAAGAAAGCATGTGGGACCAAAAAGAAAGCATAGAACGAAGTGTCGAACTAGTATAACTATTGGGGTGAACCAAATTAGCCTGGACCGTAGGAACAGTAACAGGTGAGCTTGTTTGATGGGCTGCTGGGTAACCGAATCCAGGAGGGGCCCAACCGGAGGTATAGGGTTATTGGGTTGTTTAGTTTTCTATCAATATATATATATATATATAGTAGGGATCCAGTGAGAAGTAAATAAAAATAAAAATTGGTGAGAAGTGACTAAAACCACACATTTGAGATGCAACGACTTGCATTAGATGCATTTCTATTCATTTAGATGCATCATGTCGAGTTTCGAAAGTTAATTTGACGTGTATATGTGCAAATTGATTTTCATAATTTTGGCACATGTAAAGGAACAAAAAACAAGAGAAATTATAAAATGCATCTAATATACGTATATGCATCTAATTAAAAACTAGAAAACATATTATGGTGCATTATAATGCATATAAAATTATAAAGATGCATCTAATTTAAGTCGTTGCATCTCGGATATGCAATTATAGTTACTTCTTATCCTTCTTGTTTTAAGAAAACTTCTCATTTGATCTTAATCGTATATATATATATATATATTTTATATATATATATATATATATATATATATATTATATATATATATATTATATTTATATATATAATATTTTTATATATATATATAGAGAGAGAGAGGAGGAGGAGTAGAGTTGGGATCCAGTGAGAAGGTAATTAAATAAGAAGTGGTTGAGAGTGACTTAAACTACACATTTGAGATGCGACGATTGCGATTTGATGCCTTTCTATTTATCTAGTTGCACTTTTTTGAGTATTCGAAGTTAATTTGATGTGTAGATGTGCAATTGATTTTTATGATTTTGGCACATGTGTAGAGAAACGAAAACAAGAGAAATCATGAAATGTATCTAATATGCGAATTGAATGCTGATTAAAAGCTAATAATTACATTATGATGATTCTAAATTTAGTTAGGTGCGATCTTCGAATATGCGGTTATAGTTACTTCTTATCCTTTTTATTTTAAGAAAACTTCTCATTTGATCCTAACTATATATATATATATATATATATATATATATATATATATATATATATATATATAATATATTATTAAATAAGATTCTATATATATATTATATATATATAAATATTATAGCGTAAGGGGGTTTTTGAAATATTTTATAAGTTTAGGGGGATTTATGTAAATATTATATAGCGTAAGTAGATTTTTTGAAATATTTTAAAAAGATTTATATAGATATTATATAGCGTTAGGGGGTTTTTTGAATTTTTTTATAAGTTTAGGGGGATTTAAATAAATGTCATATAGTGTAAGGGTTTTTTCGAAATGTATTTATAGAGTAAAGGGGGGTTTTTGAAAGATTTTTAATAATGGGGGCGTTATTATAAGTATATACAAAAGGCAGAACACCCGACCCGGCCAAAATTTAATGCGACCCGATTTTTTGACCCGGTACATTTAATGTGCCTTTTTTTTTCTTTTTTTTCTTTACATTGACTTTTTTTTTTACCTTTTTTTTTTCTCAAAAACTTTTTAAAATAAAACTTTACTTTTTTTTTTCTCGGAATACCCTCTCGCGCTGTTTGAGTCATCGGTCTGTTTTTTTATGAATAAACCTTTAAGTTTCCTCAAACCTCGCGCTCCGCTAATCGTCCCGTTCTTTTTTTTCCTAAAAAAAATTTTAAAATAAAATTTTCCTTTTTTTTTCTCGAAATACCCTCTCGCACTGTCGGAGCCATCGGTCTGTTTTTTTTTCCTTTTTTTTCCTCAAAAAGTTTTTAAAAGTAAACTTTATTTTCTCAACAAAATTTTAAAATAAAATTTCCCTTTTTTTTTCTCGGAATACCCTCTCGCACTCTTTTAGTCATCGGTCTGTTTTTTTATGAATAAAACTTTAAGCTTCTCTCAAAACCTCGACTAAAAATTTTAAGTTTAACTTCAAACCTCGCGCTCCGCTAATCGTCCCGCAACGGCGCGCGGTCGCCAGTTTTTTTTCCAAAAAATTTCTAAAATAAAATTTTCCTCTTTTCCCTCGGAATACCCTCTCGCATGCATTAATGGCCTTTTGCATTGTGATGTTCATTAAATGCCACCGGGTTGACGGTGCATTTTAATATGCCGGCTCAACCTAACTTGGGTCCAATCGGTTTTTTTTTTTTTTTTTAGGAAAAAAAAAAAATTTGTTTTCTTTTTTTAAATACTCTCTCGCACTTTTTTAGTCATCGATCTGTTTTTTTTATGAATGTCCGAACATTTTAAAAAAAAAAATTTTAATTGTTTTTTTGCTTTTTTTTTCAAAATATTCACTCACACTTTCTGAGTTATCGGTATTGTCGGGTCGACCCGACCCAGTCCGCCCCGACCCGTTCCTTTTTTTATTTACGAAATAGCCCCTCAAATATTTACGAAATACCCCCTCTCATTTTAATTTTTTTTATAAAATACCCCTTTCCCCACTAGCGGTCGAACGTAAGTTTTTTTTTTAGAATGCACCAAAACAGTGCTTTAAATCGGTCGTTGCTTAACGACCGTTAATTTTTTTTTTTTTTACAAAAACATACCTTCTAACACGTCCAACCGAAAACACCGGCCGTCAAACATCCCGCAGTGAAACGCGGGTGACCTAACTTGTTTTTTCTAATAACTAGTATCAAAAAATAACGGGCCCGTTATTTTTCTCATAAACGTATATATATAATAATATCAAAACCCCTTCATCTATTATACTTTCATCTAAAGTATAAATGTAGATATATAATATCTCAAACCCCTTCATCTATTATTCTTTCATTAAAAGTTTACCTCAAGGGGCAGCCATTAATGGGAACCTGTTAAGAAGGTTTATAAAAGTGTCACATCATCTAATATCATTAATTCATAAAACATTTCATGTTATGAATCTATTCCCACTATGGATAAAACTTTTTGAGGCTTATATTTTTAGGAATTCCACAATCTCCATTAAATGTCATTAACTATTTAGCATATAAAAAAATTAAAAAATAATGATAAATATTTATTAGACCTCTTCATAATTTCAGACTTTTTCATGCCACCTAAGCATGAAATGCTTTCTCATAATGAAGCAAAAATTCTTGGACCTCTTCAAAAAGTTATAGACCTATTTATAAACCACAATTTTGAATGCTCTAAGGGGTTGAGAATCTTACACCATAGTGTCATAACAAACATGTTATTTAAGTCACATCACATTCTTCAAAACCAAAACCCTTAAAACAAACGCACATCACAAACAAACCCTATTCATTACCATTATTCATTATGTAGGACTATTCACCTCAAATTTTCACTTTTAACTTTATACTTTTACATTCTTTTAACCTTAACACTTATTTGTATAGTTATAACTATTACAAAAGGTTGTAAAAATCGTAAATTGGCAGTCGGACGATCGACCTCCTTATAGTTTGTAATCGGTTTAGGCGGGATTAATCAGTGATTAATCGATTTTGGGTATTTCCGGTGAGTTTTTTGTTGTTCTGGCAAGATTTTCCTTAAAAACCAATTTATAATAGACATAACAACTACCATAAGTGATTAAAACATGCTTACAACGAGTTTTGGATATTTCTAGCATGATTTGCAGGTTTCAGCAAGTTTGAACCTCCCTTTGGACCGTCTTTACCGTCGTAAACCATGGTGACCGATTGTTGACCAGAGTAATTGGCTACGAAAAGTTGTTTGGTCCTAGTAGCGGCATAAGCGGCAAGTAATCTGGCCTTTTAAGCTTTTTTTGCAACACTAACTATTATGATACGCTAGATTTCGAATCTAGATTCAAATTGTATAATTTACGATATTCATCGTAAAAAATTGTCATTTACCAGCTGTTGCAAGCGCAAAATGTTAAAACTTAAAAATAGATCAAACATTAAGTAAATGATAATTACTAAAGATATAATATGATGTAATATAAACTTGTAGAATATGATACACTAACATTTATATTTTAAATATAAAAAAGCAAAATGTAATATTTTAAATAACATGACATATTGCTTAAGTTGAATGTTCTTTTAATCCCTTACTATTGTGTCTAGTTTACTTGATTTAACGGTTCCACCATTTTGAAGACAACCCTAAGAGGAAAGGGCATCATAACATGTTAAATTCATGCCAAATACTATTTTCAGTGTCATTTTAGCATTACCTCATTTAACACCCACATCTTAAAACACAACTTTATTCATAACATGCCAAAACTCATTCCTTTTCTTTTATTTGGGCTCCACCCATCCACAATTTTATTTTATTTTACATTTTTTCAAATAAACTAAATTTGATTGATTCAAATATATTACAATATGAAACTTTAAAAAATACACGAAACTTAAAAATAACATAAAAAACATAAGAAAACAAAATAACATGCGATAAAAATTAATCATATTTATTCATTATTGCTTCTTTTTTGCGGTTGATGAGGGCGGCTTGGGCTTCCGACATATCGTCAGTTTAATCGTGAGAAATTCCAATTCTTTACACTCCCATTTATTGCAAGTTGACGCTTAGTCTCTAGAGCTCGTACGATAATGTGGCGCTTCTCGCTTGAGCTTGAATTCGGAATGCAAATTTTCTTATAAAGTCTCCAGCTTCCCGCTTCCCGCGGTGCTCGACGTGGTATCCGATTTGGTTTTTTTTACGAGTCGAGGTTTTTCGGGGGGACGAGGTCTCGCGTCTTCACCAAAAAGTTCAGTGAGATCAACCGATCTGGCACGTCATTTTGGGTATTCTTTTAAGACATGCCATTGGTGGTCTTTGATTAAAACTTTTTGGACGGTGTTTTGGTCTTTAGTTCACGAATTGAAGCTTTACCTATTCAAAAAAGATCAGGGATTCCCCGCTTTTTTTTTTTTTTTTATCCAGTACGTTCTAAAAACACTTAAATTAGCGTTGAAACTTTGATAATTCCGTTAACGTTAGCCTACTTATCCGTTATCATATTCTTAGTAGGATTAACAATACGGGTTGCTTGCTGAAAGTGTGGGTAACTTGCCACCAAAATGCATCAATGTTTTGGTCAGCTATGATCGCGTTATTCTTAGAAAGTTCAATCCAAAATCACTGCATACAACTTTTACTGTTTGTCTACAATGTTGCCAAAACCATGAACAAACCTCGCTACCTCCTCGTCCTCGTCGTCATCTAAGTCAACGGTGGGTGTGGTGGTTCTTTTGGCGGGTCATATTTTTATGGTTGTGGTTCTTTGAATTGTGGTTCTTGTTCGGATTGTGGTGGTGGTTGTGATTCTTGATAGTATTGTAGTGGTGGTTGTGATTGTTGGAATTGATAGAATTGTGATGGTGTATTTCTTTGATATTGAAGATTTTGAATTGAGTGTTGAGTGCTTGAGCTTGATGATACGCAAGTTGTGATTGATACATTTTATCCGACGTTATTGAAGGCATATTATATTGCTACCATAGGGTGGAAAACATAGTTGTTGCGATGAAGAAATCGACTTTTGTGACAATGGCGTAGACAGGGTTGAAGGAAGAGCTTGTTGGGAGTTGACCATATTGAAGAGAGCATATAAAACGTCATTTAGGTTTGTTAGACATTTTTTTTATAATTTGTGTGTTGGTTGCTTCAGAAATTTGTATATGTAAAGTAGTGTTGTTTTAAGAGGGAAATAATAAAAGAGGCTATGTTTAGCGGATTGTATCGTTGATTGCCTGATTCTTTTCTCTTGCAAACAACGCCTATACAATGCAAATATTATATATATATCTAATTGCTAAGGTCACGTTCATGCTAAGGTCATGAGTTGTTAAATCGTGCTAAGGTCACGTTCATGCTAAGGTCATGAGTTGTTAAATCGTGCTAAGGTCACGTTCATGCTAAGGTCATGAGTTGTTAAATCGTGCTAAGGTCACGTCCGTGCTAAGGTCACGTGTTGTTAAAATGTGCTAAGGTCACGTTCTTGTTTTGTTATACGTTAATGTTTTGTTTTGCTTTATTTCTTCTTTTCTAGTTTATTTCTCCAGTCTGAGCTTTCGCGATTTCGCTGCTCGGACTGCGAGGGAGTGTTAGTAGATAATTAGGCCCAAGCCCGACTTGTGGGTTTGGGTCCATTAGGGTTTGCTTATGTTTTCACTCTATATATTGTGGCTCAATAATAAATCATAACTTAAAGGGTTTTTTCTATCATTCTACAAATACATCAATCTATATTCAACTACATTTTTAGTTTTTTTGTGTGATAATCAATTATATTTTGAATGATATTTAAGTAATTTGACTAACTTTAAGTCTCATAAGCCCGTTTCAAGTGGCTTATGCTTATGGAGGATTTTGGCTTATAGAAAATTCCATAAATCTGTATGACAGACGAAACTTATTTTAAAAACTCAAGACCGCGTAAGCCCTGTGCACTAAACACAACCACAATATCTCGACTAATACCGATAAGTTATGTCATGTGCATTCAGTCACTACTCACTAGCAATTTGCGCATGCATTACCATATATCTTATTTATCATTACGGAAGACGTCAAAAACAGTGGAAAAAACATTAGCCCAAACAGTGAATAAAACACTAGCCTAAAATCTGGCCCAACACTAGCCCAAAATAAAAAATAAATAATCCACCGACCAAAAATGAAAAAGCAAAACATACAAAACGGATTTTTAACTTTTAATTATTTACGAATTTTTTATATAATACTTTATTTTTTATCAAATATATATACATATCTACCGATTCATTATCGGATAAAAAATACCCACGAAAAAATCTTTGAATTGCGAACAAAATGTTAAAGTTTAATATAAATAGGTTGAAAAAAAAACTTACAAACCATACCCTCAACTTTTAACTATTTACGGCCCTGTGCATATCCACCGATTCATTCAGATAAAACAATACACGCGGAAAGATCTTCGAATTGCGAACAAAACGAGCCCAATATTGCAATGTTTCTGACATACGTACGATTTTATAAAAAATGTTGCCGTTTAATATATATATTTTAAAAAAGTATACTTTGAAAACACACCTTAAACTGGCTAATCAATTCACGGTATTCAATACACAAAAAACCCTTTGAAAAATATAAAACAAGCTGTGAGAACACCTCTTAGTTATGAAAAAAAATACCCCCTAGAGTATAAAAAATAGCATAAACCAAACCCTAAGTTACAAAATAGCGCCGCCGCACCGCGCGGGTTGTTTTGCATCTCGTTATAGTAAAAAAAAAAGTTTCAATAACACAAAACAAACGAATCTAACTTATTTATATGTTTTTCTATTAATTACAATACCAAACGCTATTATCAAAAGTTTTTAGTTCAGTTTGTACCTATCTCTATAAAACACATGGGCCAACCGGAGAGATTTTGTGAATAAAAAGGTAAAGGGTTCGAGTCTCGGCTCCTGCATACTCGAGTTGGTATCCACCTGAGCCGAGAGTTGTCGAAATTGATACTTGTTGAGTGGACAATGAATGGTGCCAAAAAACATCTAAATGTTCCGTCAATTCATATCTTTTTGCGGACAATACCGAACACTATTAATGATTATTTAATGCATGTTTATATGTTTCCAGCCCAATATTTGAGAATGGCGGGGAGAAAGAGATGAATAGCACGGTTTGCACGTAGCAAGCCTTAATACCATAGGCAAAACAATGGACCACACGGCCCAAAAGAGTCAATAAAGATTAAAGCATAAACATTAAACTCGTATTAGACGGGGTTCGGTTGTAAGAATATGAATTAATATTTCAAATATACTAAATTAATTTATTCAAAAGAAATAAAGAATATTGTTTTTTAGATCAAGTAACACGTTAGTATGTAATTAAAATCAATTTAGAGGGTGTTTGTTTCGGCTTATATGTGGGCTTATTTGATTTCGGCTTATATAACATAAACCTCAATTTTCTGGCTTATATTGAGACTTATGGGCTTATATAAGTTTATCATATCGTAATAAACTTATATAAGCCCACAAGTCTCAAAATAAGCAGAAAAATTAGGGCTTATGTTTATAAGCCGAAATAAAATAAGGTCATAAGCCCATATATAAGCCGAAACAAACACCCCCTTAATTTGAAACTCATGATCCTATTAAGATATTATAACCCCGTGTTTAATTTAATTATACATATAATTAAATAATAAAGATTGTTAAAAAAATTATAAGAAAAAAATTAATTTGTAGAATTAAGCGTGAGTTTTAATTTTAAATCCAGAAAGTTGAATTTGAAATTAACTCATTCTAAAACTAGTTTTAAGCACGGGGCATAGATATTATGTCTTTTTAAACTACATGTATATTTTTATTTTTTTCTGTTTTATAAGTTATGTTATAGAGTATTATCGAAATATATGAAGATAATAGATTCATTAAATCTTTTATGTATTACGTAGTATATGAACTTGATGATGATTACTAATTTTTTTTTCTTCTAATTTACCTGTTTTGTGGCTCGACATTGTGAGCCAACTAATCCCAGCGAAACTACCCTTTTAGGTAGCCCGGAGTCGGCTCAAGTGAACCTTCGATGTGCTTCGGTTGTACAACATGATTTTAGGCCGACAATGAAAAATCCACCAAAAAGTCTTCGGGTAGATTTGGGATGTGATTAAATAATGTTAAATCTTTGTTTGGAAGTAAGAAATTGTTTACGTTTGTTGTATTTTAAAATATAAAGTCTATAGGTATAAAGTTTTAGGGGTTATTTGTTTATTTTCTAAAGTTATAATCAAACTTGTAAATTTATAAATTTACACTTTTAACTCTATATAATTTATTTAAAATTAAACCACTAAAGTTTTATTAATTATCTCCTTTTTTTCAAGTTTTTGTTTTCACAAATTTGACACATATATTTTTATCTGTTTTTAAATATATATATATATAAGTTTTAGTTTTTCAGTTTTATAAGTTATGTATAAAGTATTAACGAAATTATATGAAGAGAATATATTTATTAAATCTTTTATATATTACATAGTAGGATAATTAGTAACTTTTTTTCTTTTGATTTACTTTTTCCGGACTCGATATTGTGAGCCAACTAATCTCAGCGAAACTACCCTTTTAGGTAGCCCGAAGTCGGCTCAAGTGAACCTCCAAGGCCACAAGGGGATTAATTTTCTCCTCGTTATATTCGAACAATTGGCTTCCACTTTAGAAAACATGTCAATGAAATAATACTTTTTTCAGAAATTCAATTGTTAGAATTTTAGTACGTATAAAACCAAAAGAAAATAAAATGTAATTTCTTCGAAACCATCAATGAATATGTAGAAAACCTTTTTTCTTTATTTACGATAATTTATGTGTTTCGGTGTTTTCTATTTGGTTGTACAACATGAATTTATGCCGACAATGAAAAATCCACTAAGAAGTCTTCGGGTAGATTTGGAATGTGATTAAATAATGATAAATCTTTGTTGAAAGTAAGAATTGTTTGCGTTTATTGTATTTTAAAATATAAAGTGTACGTGTATAAAGTTTGAGAGGTTATTTGTTTATTTTTTAAAGTTATAATAAAATTTGTAAATTACTTAACTTCAGATAATTTATTTAAAATTAAACAACTAAAATTTTATTAATTACCTCCTCTTTTTTCAAGTTTTTATTTTCACAAATTTGACACATATATTTTTATGTATTTTTTTTTCTCATCAAATTTCTCCACCAAAGTTTTTTAATTTTGACCAAATTGATTCAATTTTGACTTTTTATTGACTAATCAGATCGCACGATTTTGCTTAGGTAGCAAAATCAAGCGTTCTGATTGGTCAAATTTTTTAATTCATAAGATTCAATTTGATAGAAAACTCCGAAATAATGTAATTCTTGTATTATATAAATATAAAAGATTTTAAACCTAATTATAACTTCGTTAATAAATAAAAAATACTTCATATAACATTATTTATAAGGCTCTAATTACTTGTATGTTCCTTATATTTATATTATAAACTAGTTACGTAACCCGCCCGACGGCGGGTTCGCTTCAGACATTTTTTTTATAGAAAAAGTTTGTGTGAGTGTGGCTTAATAATTTCGAGTGTTGAGTACAGTTGGCCATGAATGGACCAAAACAGTTCAGGTAGGCCAGGGTGGTGTGTTTTGGTTCGTTCAATATTAAATGGTTCAGTTAGGTCCGAGTCGATCTATTTTGGTCCGGTCAATAGCTTGTCATTACGGTTTCAAAACCCTCATGTTGTTTTATGTTTTTGATTGTTAACAAAATCTATTAAGTCAATGTCTTTTTAGGTTGAGGTTTTGTTAATATATTTAATATCTAATATCTATTCCGTGAACACGTAATAGTAAAGTAACAGGCTCGTCTTTCTATACGCCTAAGAAATTTAGTTTGAATAGCTCTTTGTCGTCTTGCGGTTTGAACCCATGAATGTAGTTTACTAAAATTTAAGTAAAGGTTAATTAATTATATATCAAATTATTTATTGAATGCATTAACAACATGCAATAAATAAATGTTCATCCGATAAGAGAAAATAAAAAGTTCATAAATTATCCAAAAGAACAAAGTATATGTTGTGTATTTACCATCTTTAACAAAACAAAAAAAATTCATACTTCATTGTAAAAACTACATAACCATCGTTGGTATTCAATGAGTTAATATCCTCACCACAATAATTCCTAAAAGTTAAAGCAATTTAGGCTCGTGCATATCGATTCTAGAGTCTTCTTTGTAGTATTGTATCGCCAAAATGGCATGCTTTTCCTTAAGCCCTTTGTTTTGTCTCGATTTTCCCAAGGTAGCTGTAATAGGCACCCAAGGCATTCAATACGGCGATCCTTTCACATCTTACGTCTGCATAATATTCATTAATTTCTACAAAGCAAACAAGTTTGAATTGATCCAAAAAAATCACTTTGATGTTTGGAGTAATAAACATTAATTTGATAGTATGTGGAGTGCATTGGAATGTACCATGACCCTTATTGGGTGAAAATGTTCACTTTCCTCGAATTTAAAGTACTCCCTCTACAAAAAAATTACAAAGAAACCAATCAGCAATTGAAGCTGAAAAAATAGGTTGTCTAACTTGATGCGAAGAAGGTCACGCACAATAGCAGCTGAAAAAGGTGATGGCCCCTTTGTCCTTCAATAAGGGGCAGCATATACAGTCAAATGACAAGCTTCATATATGTATGTATGTATGTATGTATGTGTTCATATTACTTGATTTCACGATGCGTTAGTTGCTCATATTTATCAAGTGTAACAATGGCCATTATGGATAAGGCAAAATGTCAACATATACTTTTTTTATTAATCAAAACGGGTCGGGTTGAATATGCTTGTTACATGCTAATGTAAAACACTAAACATTTATAAAATAGTGAATTTCTAAAAATATGGCGGGCTACAGGCGAATGTACAATAGGTTCAAAATGTGGCAGATGGATTGGGTTAAAACAGTTCGGGATTAACCAATTTTAGTTTTTGAAATGATACTTTGTGTTCTGCATGTTACATTACATAATAACATGAACCTGTAACTTAGTAGTCTGGTACGGTTATTTGCTAATTTGTCAAAAGTTAATGAAGGAATTTTTATGGTTGCTCTAATCATGATGAATGAGAAATTAAAAGGAAAAATTTGTAGAATGTGCATTCCTATTCTACTATAGGTGAGATGCAGTAGGTAATTACAATGGGTTACTTAAAAACATAATAAGAAAGCTAAGTAGTTACCAAGAACTTGAGAAGTGACGCTCTCAAAGCAATCGGAACCAAATGATGCATCTTCTGTAGGAGGAATTTCTAACACTAAAGTTTAACCATGTTGATTAACCTCATTAGAGCCTTCGGAAGATTCTGGTTCAGGTCCAGAAAGATGAAATGTAACAGTGTCCTGTGATTTTGTAGATGAAGGTTCCTACAACACCAGGAAGATTTTAGCTTCTTGATATAAATAAAAAAAACTATTGTAATTGATTCAATCATTAACAGAAAGGTAAATTAGGTGACTGGATTAAGCGAGATTTCATAACATGTGCTTGTTAAGAAACTTAGTCCTATAATCGGGATTTGCCAAAAGTAGCAAAAAGTGTATCTTTTTCCAGTTAATATTTTGTAGCCGGAATTGGTATTTTAACCTGTGTAATTGCTCAAATACAATACCACTCAAAGTAGGCTACCATGTTTATATAAATCTAGTGCATCCTAATTCTTAAACGTTATTTGTTGTTATATGTATTCAATTCGATAAATATAAGCTATACTACGATAATAATTTTGAAGATAATCTGTTTC
>BQNB010090789.1:0-14621 GCA_026074375.1 Tanacetum coccineum | reverse complement strand
AATCATCATTTTACTTACAGTGAATGTTATGAACGAATAAATACAAGAATATGTAAAGTGACTTCTCTCTTGGACCTTTTGGTGAAATGCTTCGGACCTTTGGGGTTTGGTTCACCCCTTGGAACTGTGTTGTGAATTGTAGAAGTGAGTGATGCTGAATGAGTTGGATGAGGGATCTATTTATATAAATCGAAACTGTTATAGTGTAACCCTTGTTAGACGTTACGCCGTAACCCTGCTACGTAAGCTTCTAATCTTCTAGGTTAAAATGATGTTACGGCGTAACCTTGTAGCCTATGTTACGTCGTAATGCTGACTCGGATAAGTCATCCCTTGTAAATTTGAATGTTGCGGCGTAAAGTAGGAGATTTTTTACGCACGTAAAAAGTGTGATGACTCATTTCTTCATTAGGATATGTTACGGCGTAATCCCTCGGGGGTGTTACGCTGTAAACTGCCTTGAACTCTTCACTTTAGTGCATTTCCTATCCAAATCCCTCGTCCTTTTTGCTAAAAGGCTCACATTTGTCCCATGAAAACTAAATATAAACAATTAAGTAACGTTTTCACATTTACAACATATTTATAAGCATTTTCATAGGGAATTTGATATTAATATGTATTAACTATTTGATGTTATCAAATATCCCCCCACTTGACTTTTACTTGCCCTCAAGTAAAACAGTTTAGAATAATTCATAAAAAGATTTCCCCAATTTAACTCGGAGAAATGAATTTATATGTTACTTATGCTAGAAAATATCAGAGCCAAACACCTCATGAAAAGGGGATTGAAAACACTCAACTCTCATTACTAATCTAAGTGTTTCATTTCAGGGTGATCACTCAATTGCACAGTCATAGTCACCAACTAGAATTAGGGTCTAAATAGTCTTAAAAGCAACAAGGGTGACAAACAGGTTTATGGGTGAATCATCCTGCAATCCTTTTCCAAAAGTGTTACACCAACAAGGGCGACAAAATCACATATACACATACATAACGATGGAATAGACATACATGATTGCAATCAAATCCCTCATTCGAGCAAAAGCAATGGTCGGGATGTAGAACGATATAGGGTAGGATAAGACACATGATACACAATAATCGTTGTTAAATAAAAACAAAAAAAATAGTCTAAAGTAATCTAAGGTTGTCATAACTAGCTACTGTCTGTCCATAAGTCCAAGAGTTTAAGTCCGAAAATCTGATCTTCCATAATGGGCTACTAGCTCTATTTTTCAATATCGTTAAGATGGATTATAGTTGCACCATATTTACATTTTTTAGCACATAGATGGCTTATAGTTGCACCATGTTTTCTTTTTAAACATGCAAATGCTACAGGAGTTTATATCTTTTTATTATTGCCCATGTAGCATTTGATATAATACGCACATCCCTCCACTTGAGATAAACAATATCGAAAGTGATGATACATGAGGGTCTTTATAGATCATTAATGATAGGTCTTCCACGAATGCATAAAATTTTCATACCCATTCCTCCGAACCATGGACTTAAGTAGCTAGAGACTTGAACACAAAGAAAATAAAGAAATCACTAGACAACAACAAGCATTAAACATTCATAGATAAATATACACTAATGCCTAACTCACTTTCATAGGAATCATGGTTGCACTTAGCATATGCAACAAGCCTTTTAAACCACTTAGTGTCCCAAGTGGACGAGTGAAGTCTCGTGAGGGTTTCCAAAGAACATACCCACAAAGTTTATTTACTTATACACAGTTTTTGAAAAGGTTTCAAACTTTTTTTAGTTTTCAGAAAAGGTTTTACAGCGTAACCATGGGATTGGTTATGCCGTAAATATGTGGTTTTAAAATTTTAGAAATTTGAATAAGAAGGTTACGCCGTAACTAATTTAGAACATTACCCCGTAATGATATCTGTTACGGCGTAATCAATGTGGTTACGCCTAGACAGAACATTGCTACCACATGAAAACGAGTCAAGGAGACCTCGAATTCCACTTCCTTATAGCGAGAACCTGCAAAATAAGAGAGAAACCAGCAAAAACCAACTGGAATTTAACATCCTAAATGCATTTCATTAATCAAAGACGGGTTGTCTCTCGAAAAGTACTTTTGTTTATTAACGAGTCTTTAAGTTAGACTCAAACTAACTCTATGTTTTCCTAGTAGTTCTCATTCCCTCGTCCATCTCCTTCATGTTTTTTCCGTGAATCTAGATCCGTTAACTCTTCCTAATGTTAGGACGTCATCCATTTGTTTAGTTATGCTTATGAAACTTTTCCTATTTTTGAATGTTTATCGATGAACTTCAAAAGTTTCACTTTTAACTATTGAAGGTGTGTAATCTATCTCTTTTATTCCATTTTGCCATAGTCCCTATTCCTCAAATCCTTTATCATACCATAGTTTGGTTGTATCATGAAACTTTTCACATTTCTCCCATACTTCATCCAAGGCATATCTCTTCCTTCCTGCTTTTAACTCATATTCATTTTACAACTGTTCAATTTCATTGTCAAACTCTTCCTTGTATACATCAAATCTCCTAGAGTATGGGTCGTCCCGTGTCCTTCCGAAATCAACCTCAAAATTAAAGTTGTCTTTTATCCGTTCCTTAAACATTTCACACTTAATAGTTTCACTGACATTTGTATGTCCTAACTAAATTTTCACCCACTCTTCAAATAAATTATCCCTAAGACGTGGTTTTTTAAGTTATGCTCGGAAGACATCAAGGAGGTAGGTGTTTATGCGCAAAGTGTCATTCGGTGGGCTATCACTTCTCTGAGGAATGTAAGAGTGGGGGTATTCATGGTGAAAGTCGTAATGGTTAGCATACTCTGTGGCTCTTTGTGATTTAACGTTAAAGTCATAGTATTGTGCTACCCATTCGTAGTATCGCCGTTCATGAGTTATATCATCAATATTCTTGTTCTCTTGTAACCTTAATTTCAGGAAGTTTACATATATCATCACCCATTTCCTCCCCTAACATTTGAGCTTTATGATCTCGAAAACATATCCATTTTTTGAGCATCCCACTTTCCTCATGTCCATAAATAGCATCATATCCACTATAAAAGCTTAAATCGGGATTGCAAGTAGGCCACTATCCGCAATCCTTCTCACAATCTACAAAAGTTATACGAACGGTTTGCAAACATGCCATCTTGATACTACATTTTCTAAAGAGATGGCTTCCTACTTCATCATCTTTACTACCTTCAAGCTCTTGCATATCATGACTTGAATCAATAGTGTCTATGATTTCCTCGCTATAGGAATGGGTACCTTGGTCTAATAACAAGCACGCAGGGGAATCATAAGAGAATACATCATTTTCAATTTCAAAAGGGTTAAAATTTTTTGCTTTCCCTGAATAAGCGCTTGCATGTAAAATATTTTTCACAGGAACTCAGAGTGACTTATCCGTCCATTCATATCAACACCTTCACTTTGTATTCACCTATTCCTAACAAAATTTCTCTCCTTAAAACATCTATTTGAGCATGTATTGTTGCTAAAAATGGTCTATCCAAAAGCATTGTTTCGTTAAGTCCTTCTAGCATGTTAATAACTACAAAGTCGGAATAGAATAGGAACTGTATAAATCGGATTTTTACCTAGATATATTATCCCCCCCCACAATTCCTAATGGGGCCTTCTTTGTTATATCCGCCATTTCAACTTCCATGCTGGTCTCCTTAAGGTCAGCCAATTTCAAGTGTTCAAATAATGATTTAGGCATCACATTAACTCTCCAACTTCCGAAATTTGCCATAGCATATAACTTAAGATTACCAATAGTGCAAGGAAGAGTAAAACTTCCTAGGTTTATTTCTTTAGGTGGTAGCTGGCATGGTAAGGTTTCTGAACTCTCCTCTTCTTCCTCTTCTGTTACGAAAGATATTCCTTGAATTTTGCTAGTCCTGCTAGAAGGTGCTTTAATTTGAGCTTTTTTGTAAATTGATATGCACTCTTCAACCACTATTTTGAGGATGTCAATTAAGGAATCCTCATCTTCCTCTTTATCTTGCCCAGTCATACATTTACTCATTTATGCATTCAACCATTCATCTACATCTTTGTTAGAACTTACTTCTTCATCTTCATGATGAGAGTTAGGTGAAAAGAGGTTAAAGTCGTTTGGGTCTTTTCTACGGGTTCATGTGTATATTTGGTAAGTGGTTGGGTAGGTTTGAAACAAGGGGAAATAAGGGAAAATAGGTATTGGTTTTTAGTTTGTCAGGGTGGTGCTTGTATTCCTTACTTCTTTCAAGGGTGGCTAATCCTGAACTCCTAGTATAGGTTTGAGCATAACCCTAGAGATCCCTTTTATATATAATATATATCTCCGCCTCAGACTCATATATAGTATGCAATATCAATATTTGTTTCGAATCCTTTGTTATCATCCTACCGGATTTAGTTCTAGCCATTCCATGTGCTAGGTTTTCGTGTGTCAACATTAGAATTGCTCAATAGTGAGGTTTTCAATGTCTACCTCATTTATCATATTTCCTGCCAAATTAATGAAAATTTTAGAAATCAAACTATAACTATTATTAGCTCCCCGACAGCGGCGCCAAAAACTTGATGCGTAAAATTGTTTTAATTAAATATATGCCAAGTTTTAAATTTATAAAACTCGTCTACCGATACACGCACTAACGGGCAAAGAACCCGGTCGTATATAGTGCAGTAGTTTGGTAAATCCGAGGTCGTCCCAAGAGCTAAAGTTTACTAGTTTTAGTTTGATTATCTCATGTTTGAAAATAGTTTTTAAGTTGATTTTAATAACTATAGAAAAGTAAATGCAATAAAGTAATTTGATAGAAGAAATCAGGGAGAAAAGCGTACTAGCCTAACCATTTCGTTATTGATGCTATGATTACATTTTCCTGTGCAATGTTCAATTATAAGTTCTATTAGTGGTTCTAATATCGACAGACCCGAATTGACATTTGAGGTCTGTCCTATACTTACTCTGCGATCCCACATTCACCTACGATCACACGAGCAGGGCATCCAAGTTTGTAGTGGTTAAACCTCAACTATCCTTAAGACCAATCTATAATCTAAACCAGTTATTAACCCTCTCTGAAAGAGTTTATGCATTTCTAAGTATTTATTATGGCAAAGACAGTAATTAGGTCAATTCCTACACTAGGGATAGGTGTCAAGCTACCCTAGTACCCTGCTAATCCCAGGTTCAACATGGTAAGTCTAATATCAGGATTAACAAGATCTAAGCCATCCTATATACTAACAAAACATAGGGATCAATGAAAGGCTATAAGGATATCTAACAGAACCATAATTAAACATGAAACATAATCATATCAATAGTAAATATATGGTTAGGCCAACACTTAGAGTGCTTAGCCGCTTATGGTAACAGAAATGCAATAATTAATGAACATAGACATGGATTGAATCATCATTGTACTTACAGTGAATGTTATGAATGAATAAATACAAGAATATGTAAAGTAACTTCTCCCTTGGACCTTTTGGTGAAATGCTTCAGACCTTTGGGGTTTGGTTCACCCCTTGGAACTGTGTTGTGAGTTGTGGAAGTGAGTGATGCTGAATGAGCCAGATGAGGGCTCTATTTATATAAATCGAAACTGTTACGACGTATCTCTTGTTGGACGTTATGCCATAACCTGCTACGTAAGCTTCTAATCTTCTAGGCTAAAATGATGTTACGGCGTAACCTTGTCGCCTATGTTACGCCATAATGCTGACTCGGATAAGTCATCCCTTGTAAATTTGAATATTGCGGCGTAAAGTAGGAGATGCTTTACGCCGTAAAAGGTGTGATGACTTATTTCTTCATTAGTATATGTTACTGCGTAATCCCTCAGGGGTGTTACGCCGTAAACTGCCTTGAACTCTTTACTTTAGTGCATTTCATGTCTAAATCCCTCGTGTTTTGCTAAAATGCTCACTTGGTCCCTGAAAACTAAATATAAATAATTAAGTAACGTTTTTAGACATTTACAACATATTTATAAGCATTTTCATTGGGAATTTGATATTAAAATGTATTAACTATTTGATGTTATCAGGTCTCAAGTGGCGATCTTGGATCTATGGGTGCCTTTGTAATGTTCATTCCTCTCTCTTGGTTAATAGGTCTCCTACAGTTGAGTTTGAGTTATTTAGGGGCCTTAAACAAGGTGATTCCCTCTCTTTTTTTCTTTTTATTTTGGCTATGGAAGGTTTGCATGCGCTTACATGCAAGGCTGAGGAGTTGGGCTTATTTAAAGGAGCTACTTTTGGTCATGAGAATATGAGTATCTCGCATCTTATGTATGCTGATGATGTTATCTTCTTCGGTGAATGGTCGAGTACAAATGCCCATAATCTTATCTGCATGCTTCGATGTTTCTTTTTAATTTCTGGGCTCAAAATAAATGTTCATAAAAGCAACGTGCTTGGTGTTTGTGTCCCTAATGAAGAGGTTTCTAATATGGCGAAAGTCATTGGTTGCGGGGTAACTAAATTACCTTTCAAATACCTTGGTGTTCCAGTGGGATGTAATATGGCTAGGTGCGCTAATTGGAGTGCCATTTCTTAGAAATTTTCATCAAAGCTTTCTCTTTGGAAAGCTCGTATATTATCGGTTGGTGGGCGTCTTTCCTTAATCAAGTCGGTGCTTGAAAACCTTTCTACTTATTATATGTCGATCTACATGATGCCTGTTTATGTTTGAAAGAAACTAGAGTCAATGCGTAATAATTTCTTTATAGGAAGCGATCAGGACGAGAAAAAGATGACATGGGTGAAATGGAAGAAGTGCTTGGCGAGTAAGTAGTTGGGAGGTCTTGGTATTGGTAGTATTTTTAGGCTTAATATGGGGCTCTTGTTTAAATGGATTTGGAGGTTTTGAGTAGTCCTACTGACTTTTGGTCTCGTGTCATCAAAAACATTTATGGAGCTGATGGAGGTATTAATGATGCCACTTCTCGTCGCTCAGGTCTTAGTAATTGGGGTGCCATCCTGTCCTCGGTGCATAATCTAAAGCTGAAAGGTACAGACCTTCTCTCTTTTTGTAGTAGAAAGATTGGAAACGGGGCTTCCACTCGTTTCTGGGATGATATTTGGACCGCCAATCAGTCCCTCAAATCAAAATACCCTCGCATTTTCGTGCTAAACAATGACAGGGATTGTTATGTCGCGAATAGAGTTCCTATTCCTGATTGGAGTTTTGTCCTTAGGAGGCATCCGAGAGGAGGTGCTGAATCCTCTCAGTTCAGAGCTTTGCAAGCTGACATTGGGAACGTTGTCCTCACTGATCAGTGCGATACGTGGCAGTGGTTGCTTGATGTTTCTCCTGGATATTCTGTTGCTTCTGTACGTTCCTTAGTAGATGCTCGTACCTCAGTAGTGGATTCTAATGCCACTCGATGGATTCGTTGTATCCCAATCAAAGTTAATGAGTTTTGGTGGAGATTGTCGCTTAATAGACTTCCTTTTAGGGTTAATTTGGATAGGAAAGGCATTGATGTTGGTTCTCTTCTTTGTCCTATCTGTTAGGAGGAGGTCGAATCGGTTAACCACATTTTCTTTTCGTGTGAGATGGCTAAAGCCTTGTGGGGTTTGTTACTAAGTGGTGGGAGTTGGACATTCCTATTTGCAATAACATTTCCGAGTGGTTCGCTTGGATTGACTCGTTGAAGGTTTCTAATAAGGTGCGTTCGTTAATTGAAGGGGTAGGGGGACGCTTATGTGGTCTATATGGAGCTATCGTAACCACTTAGTTTTTTTGTCTTCTCCTCCTAAGAAGGCGTCGCTTTGGGATTCTATTGTTTCTCAATCTTTCTTATGGATTTCATCTAGAAATCCTAAGTTTAATTCTAGTTGGATATGTTGGTTGCAAACCCTTTAGCTATTTTAGCTTCTTTGTAATTGCTCTTTTTAGCTTTTGCTAGTTTAATAAAATGTTGCTGTTTAAAAAAAACAAAAGTACAAAACTACCGATCGGTTGGCAGATTGTGAACGAATCTGTACGTTTAACAACCCCTCCCTTTTAAAAATCAAATAAAAATCCTTGGTTCCATTTTTGTACGTGATCAGGTTAGCTAGGTTAATGTTAGTTAGTTTCGGGGGTTAGACCCTCTACTGAAAGAAAGGGTGTTCAGGTTTCAACGATATTTGAAGTCTACGTACGATCAAATACTTCAAAACTTGTTGACTTGCTCAAAGTCAATTGGTCCAATACGCCGGCTATTATGAATAGTAGTAAGTACGGAATAGTTCACATTCTGACTTCTACGAAGTTGGCACTAAATTTAACACTCCCGCTTGTACAAAAAAAATTAGTAACCATATGAAATACCCGATCTCCTATAAATCATTCCGTATCTTTCTCACTACTCGTCACTTAATAACATCCTTTCTTTCTATTTCTTAACCACGCAGAGTTCTTATAGGTCGTTTGTAAAAATCTAGGTCTTTTTGAGGTTCGGAAACCATGAGAGCAGGGCAAAATCGAGGTTCTAAAATAGAGAAAGTGTGAATCAAAAGTGTTCCGTCTCCACACACCTCCTTTTGGCATCGGTGATCTAAAGAGAACCATACCACCACATTGTTTTAAACGCTCATTAATTCGCTCTTTTGCATCTTTCTTTCGAGATCTTATTATAATCTATGCCTTGTACTATCTTGCATCAAATTACATTCCATTGCTCTCCCAAACCCTCTCGTACGTTGCATGGCCACTTTACTGGTTAGCTCAAGGTAGTATGCTTTTTGGATTTTGGGTCCTTGGCCATGAATGCGGGCATCATGCATTTAGTGAATACCAGTGGGTTGATGACGCAGTTGGGTTCTTCATCCATTCGGTTACCATGACCCCATACTTTTCTTTTAAGTACAGTCATGCACACCACCATGCACATACAAGCTCACTCGAGTATGATGAAGTGTACATCCCAAAACGCAAATCCGATACTTTCTTCACCGAAGTTATGAACAACGGTCCTGGCCACGTTTTTAATCTTATCATAGGTGTAACCCTTGGTTTACCCTTGTACTTGTTCTTTAACATTTTAGGTCGTGATTATGGAAAGTTTGCAAACCACTTCTTGCCACAAAGTGCTATCTTTAACGACCGTGAGCGTGCTCAGATTGTGCTTTCAGATGTTGGAATTATCACGGTTTTGTATGCTTTGTACCACCATGCAATGACACAAGGTGTTCAATCAACAATTTTCCTTTGTGGAATTCCTTATTTTGGGGAGAGTTGTTTCTTTATCATATTAACTTACCTAAACCACACTCACCCATCACTTGCACATTACGACTCGACCGAGTGGGATTGGCTAAGAGGTGCTTTATCAACCGTCGATAGAGATTTTGGGATGTTCAATTGGGTTCTCCATGATGTAAATCGCACTCACGTGATTCGCCATTTGTTCCCAAGCTTACCACATTATCATGCAATTGAGGCTCGAGATGCTGTGAAGCCTATGTTAGGTGAATACTACAAGTACGACGATACTTCGATTCCAAAGGCATTATGGAGAGACACCAAAGAGTGCATCTATGTTGAACAAGATGAGAACACTGAGACAAGAGGTGTTTACTGGTTCTTCAAATAGTTTTTGTCCGAATACCATGCACGGAAATGTGAACTCTATCCTGCATGTTGTTCGTACAACTTTTCATTGTGTATTTTGGTAATAAATTCTAGTTCATGCTTTTGTAATAACCATTTTTTTTCTTTTCATAAAGTACTACGTCCAATTTTATCTGTTCTAATTCAGATTTTCCAATGACATTATATATTTTGTACGCACTTTTCTTTTAATTTTTGTGATTAACTACTAACAAGTTATGTTCGGGTCCAATTAAATTGAGAAGATAAAATAGCAAGAATAACCTTTTTCCACAAACATTGAATAAAATTATTTAACCATTAATTTTATATATACTTAAATTACAATATTTATATGCATGATGTACCTTACTTTTGATGCATATATGAGTAAATATGAAATTAATGATGAAAAAAAAGCAGATATGAAATTGCTCCAATAATTAAAATATTCATTATTCCTGCACTGATCTCACCTGGAGTTGTGAGACAAATCATGATTTCGTCTCTGTTAAAAAAAAAAAAATAAAAAAAATTTTCCCCATGTTGGCTTTTTTTTTTGGGGGGGGGGGTTTTTTTAAAAATTTTTTGGATATTTGTAAAAAAAGTTTTCTTATATAAAAGTTACAACGAAATATATTAAAGTAATTTTTGTAAGTTTAACCAATGTATATTTTATTTATTTGCGAATAAATTTTTTTGAGTTTAATAGATACATCTTACAAGAGCATCGGGTATAATATTCATATAACACAAAATAAAAAAACATCGTCCCCGGTAATATTTTTATAACACCATTAAAAAATCTTGCCCGCTCTAATTTTAAATTAAAAAAGAAACATATTAATAACCTCCATTATGCACATGGTGAATGTACTTATAACGCACATGGTGATGCAGTTGGTGGTGTTATATGTACCAATAACTTACTTGTAAGACATTGTAGTGTGCTATATTTTTGCAACTATCACACTTAAGCAACGACTAGCAAGTCGCATATTACTACAACAAAACTTGGCTGATGCAACGGTAGAAATCTGTTGTATGTTTGTTGCAATAGGTCATTTGCAATGGATTTTCAACCGGTTTCTACCGTTGCAAAAAGGCTCCATGCAAATTTCGGTTGCAACGGATATGCAACGACCAAAAATAATTCACATATTTTGACAACACAAGAAACTCCGATAGAAATCTGTACTATTTGCAACGAGAGATTATGAACAACTTATTTCATAAGGATACATTTCTATCTATATAAATTTGCAACGTATACATTCCCAACAATATAAATTTGCAACGGTAATAATTTTGAGACGAATTTGCAGCGATAGCAGTTTGCAACGTAACAAACATTTTTCTAGTATACATTTCCAACGTATACATTTCCAACAACCCGTCGGTTTTTGTTGCGAGAAACTACAATTCTTCTAACTTAATCACGGTTTGGTCTTTCTCTTTATTGATCCCAGTCTGAATAGATCTTTCTAGCTTGTTAAGGGTGGTAGCTAATCTGGATCATCCAAACTAAACTACAATAGGAAACATTGACTATGATAAAATACAATACAAGTTTTGCGGAAATAACTTTAGACTGCTAAGAAGAACAATGAGAAAAACAGAACTTTGATTACTATCAATCTGCTAGGTTACATATTATGAATATTTGTGAAACTTGTATTTCTAACTAGTGTCGTAGGGTTCCTTTTATACACCAAAGAAACCCTAATAGGCTTACAAAATGCGTTAAGTGATCATGCATATCTATTCCTAATATATCTCATGCATATCACTTAAGCAAGTAGCTATTTTAATCTTGCTAGCTAGAGTACTACCTATACTAACAGTACTAACTCTACTACCAGTATTAACATATATACTGGCAGTACTAACTATTTACAACTAATAGTACTAACTACTTAGTCTATTTTCTTGAATCTTTAGCATTCTTCACCAGCAGCACTAAGTAGAACTAGCAGTAGTAACTTGTATAAGTAGCAGCACTAAGTTGTAGAAACTTCTGAAACCCAACAATCCTCCCCTAAACATGATGTTCACTTGTTAACCTTCATGTTTCTTCAGTTTGAGCTTCTTGAACACTAAGAGGATGTATCCAAACACACTGCTACTCTTTAATCTGCTCTTTGATGAACTTGAACTCTTTTGTTACTCTGTAAACTTGAAATTCTTTAGCTTCTAGTCTTTGTCATCATCATAACATCTCAGCAACTCAGCAACACAGCAATACCAACTAAGTTGGCCATGTAGTTTTTGGCAAACTACCAGCCATAAACGGATTTGATATTTCTTTACCAGTAGCCGTTTGCTCTGGAATAGCCAATGCTTCATTGCAATAACATGGTGCATTGATAACCATATAGTTTTGAGTAAACTATCAACTATCAACGGATTTGAGATGTCTTTACCAAGAGCCATTTTCTTTGGACTAGCCAACTCTTTACTGTAAAGCATGGTGAGTTGAGAACCATATAGTTTTTGGCAAACTATCAGCCATTAACGGATTTGAGAAGTCTTTACCAGAAGTCGTTTGCTCTGGACTAGCCAGTTCTTGATGTCTGTTAGACATGGTGAACTGATGACCATTTGTTGTGTGGTAATGAAACCAACACTTAAAGATCCTTCTTTCCTTCACCATGGCTTCTAGCTTCATACTTTCAATCTTAGTACTGTCAGTACTAAGTTTTGGCCTGGCAGTACTAAGTTTTGTCCTGCCAGTATTAACCTCTCAATCCTCATCCCAAAGATCATAATGAACCTTAACATTATTTTCCAAATCAAACTACCATTTTGCCTCCCCTGAACTCGTGATTTGCCATGTACTCTGCTGAGGATGCTTCCAAACACTTTAGTTCCTTGGTTTGTTTGCTATATTGTAGATCTTTATCAAAAGCTCATCTGCCATCTCTGACTGTTGATCCACTCTTAGCTTGTTACATAGCATCAAAGTTGCAAGTCCCTTTGTCAGTGGATAATCCTTTTCAACCAGCATGAATATATCTTGTCCTTTCTCTGTAGATACATGATGAACTGCACACATATCATATAACCACCATTTTAAAGGATCATGCATATATTTCTGAAGTTCTAAAAGATTTTCTGCATCTGGTTTAAATAACATCTTTAGTTCAACCCACAATTCTATCTCTTTATCTTTAATAAGTCCTGATGAGTTGTATCTTTCTTGAACTAAGCTCCATAATTTGACCAGATCACCCCTGTCAAAATCTTAAGTATGTCTTCAAAAACCTGATACATCTTTGTGTAATTGCCTACTCTGATGATTTTCCAAAATTTCCTAGTGTCTTCAGAGTAAACTTCCCATCCAATTATTGGGTATTTGGTTTGAATAGCTTCAACATGTATTCCTTCATCTGGAAACTATTTGATCAGCTGTTCTTAGACAATTTCACTGTTTTTCCCTTGAACTACCAACTCTGAAACTTCTTCAGTTCTTTGTCTTTTAGCAGGTTTTGCTTCAACATCTTGACCTGCTCTTTTTAGAATTTGAACTTCTTCTTCAGAATCCATAGGAACAAATGAATAAACTTGATCCCATACTTTTTTAAAGATTGGTCTTATATCATCATAGCTTATTTTTTTGAAATCTTTCATCTTGTAGCCTCCCTGATTCTTCAAGTACATAAGCATATTCTTCCTGACTTCAACTACAGATCAAGTTCTATTTTGAAGTGCATGATACCTTATTATAGAAGGATCATTCCAATCAATAACATGAGCAGTATCAACTTCAGCTACAGCTTCTTTCTTTCCAGCTTTATCATATTCTTCTTGTAATTGTTTAGCAATTTCAGCATCTCTTGCAATCCTTTTTCTTTCATCCTCATCAATATGTTCTTGTAATCTAATGGCTTCTTCATGACTAAGCCTTTATTGTTCTAGTTGCTTCTTGGACTTCTTTTGAACAAATTCATCTTCAATCATGATTGCTTTACCTTTATCTTTCCTCTTCTCTACACTCCTTCTTATGTATACCAAATTTGCAGCAGCAGTACTAACGTCAAGAGTTGCACTAGCAGTACTAATTGGTACACTAGCAGTATTAAGTGCAATATCAGCAGTAGTAACCTCTTGTTCCCCTTTTCACCACTTCCTTGATCTTCCACAAGCTCAGTAGTTTCTTCTACTAATTCAGCAGTCTCTTCCTCTTCTAGCAATACCTCAGTATCATCACTAATCTTCTCCTGAATCTCTGCATCATGTGGAGGAACCAAAGAAATTTCAGTATCCAAGTCCAATTCTTCAATTAAACTCCTCCTATGTTTGGAAGGATCCTCAGAAACTTCCTCTTAATCAGAGAGTACCACTCTTGTCCTTCTTCTAGATTGTCTTGTCTTTACAATCTGCTCTAACTTCTTCACCTTTTTGATTAATTTTGTAAGAGCAGTACCATAAGTTTATTTAGTTTGTGCCAACTCTGCCTCTAAGCTTGTTACTTTATTTGACAAATTGGTACACAAAATCGTCAATTCATGAAGTGATAGACTACCCTCATCACATCCAAGTGAGTGAACACTTTAGAGAGGTGATTCATAGGGCATGGAAGCAGCTTCCTCATTAATAGATATAGTGTGGATGTTTGATGGTTTTGAAGTAGATAGGGCAGTGAATGGTGTATGTTGAGGTGATAATGATGGTGAAGATGTGATTCTTGAAGGTGATGTTTCAGATTATCCTGCAAATAAAGGAGTGTCTTCCCTAAAATAACCCTTTGTAACCCTCTTCATATTACTAAAGACTTTCTGTGTAAGGACAGGAGTAGAATAGGTTCTTGTGTGGGGTTGAAGAATTCTCCGTTGCTTGTTAAACAGATTTGGATAAATCTAGGATAAATTAAAAACTTATGAGGGTTATCCAAATTCTTTACCATGGCATCAAAGATGAATTTTGAGAAGTTAAAAGTTTTGGTTGTTGCCAGGCAGATAATAGCAGTAGCTATATTGCTACTAAACGGCTCCTAAGAAGTCTTTTTAGGAC